>VWPW01025575.1:266415-268915 GCA_013389825.1 Crypturellus undulatus | reverse complement strand
CATCATGTACAGATCCAGGGAAACCCTATCAATGTCTCTGTTCACTGCGATACTCTGACTACAGACCTTTCCGTTAAGATTTCCATTCATCTCTGCCATTTTGATCTAGGGCTTTCACTTTGCCCATTTACTTAGTTTTACCTCCATAAAAGATGAGATAACACCCAAACTTTCACTAGATCCAGGGTACTCCCTCTCCCTAGAAAGCCTGTATTTTCTCATGGAATAATAGCAGGTTGTTTCAGCACAATTTGTTTTTGACATATCCATACCGTTATTCATGAACTTGAAATACAGGTTTACTTTAAGCAAATTGTTTATTTGCCAATCATCCATTAAGAGCTGAGTGGTAATTCTCTGGCTAATTTCTTTTCCCTCAATATTAACTTGTGGGGGGTTAAAACATCTCAAGATAGACCCGTGGGTGCATAGTTCATCGGGTCTGATGCTTCCTCATGTACACCATGCAGAATTTCTGTCACCTAACTGTAAATTTAGAGCTTGGGAAGCAAGGCAGGATGACTTCTGTTTGTTTATTTCTTTATTTTGTTTGTTTGTTTGTTTGTTTGTTTGTGGGTTTTATTTTACATTTTTTGCAATTATACCCCCAAAAGAATGCAATACTCACTATTACACAACGTCATATACTGATGTGCATTTTTAGATTTCAGAAGAAAAAAAATGATAAAAGTTTAAATGTTTGTGCTTTTTGATCTGTTTTTCATTTTTTTTTTTTTTTTTGATCTGGTGATATTTATATCACCATTATATAAATACACTGACAAAAGAGAATACTATCCATTAGAATTTCCATAAGAAAAAAGGTTTCTTGCTTTTTAGTATATACAAGAAATTTTTAATAAAATCAGTTCTTGTCCATAATAAACAAAGAAAAAACTCCCCCTTGGGCAGGGATGATTGTGAACAAGGCCTAATTTTAATCTTTCACTGTATACCTGGTAAATTTTGTTAGTGTTTTACCCAACATCATGAGGAATATAATCTCTTACTCAAAAAGACATTGAAAAAGATCTATTTTTTTCCTTGTAGTTTGATGCATTCTGTAATAAAAACTTCAAGAGCATACCAAATGTTACAAGAAGGATAATAATCTTGTGAAAAGTTGTGAAAACATAAGCATACATTTACAACCTCACTGCTAACAAAAAAGGCTAGTTTTCAGCTCTGCGTAACTATGCATTACATATAAAGTATCTTAACATTGTATGCAGAGAAAATGTGCTGCCCTAGTATACCTCTATTAAGAGAAGGGTATATAAGCTTTGTAATTTTAGAGTCTGGTGAATGATATCAAAAGGCAGATTTCTACAAATTTCAGGATCAAGTAGTGCTGGAATATACTTTAAAGAATATAACAACAACAAAAAAAGCTTTCATGACCATGAGGATGTTGGATCATGTCTCATTTAACTTGCAATTTAACAGGCAGTTCACTTATGAGAAGTGAATATTTTACATTACATATAATGTGCATCCAAAACTTAAACTCAAATTTTTTACTTCTAGATTTATGGCAAATTAAGATAAAACACAGATAAATATATTGAGGAGCATTCCTAACAATTTATTCATTTTGCTGATTTTTTGAAAGTCCTATATCACTAAATATCTCTGTTTGCACATCCAACATTTTCTGTAAATCTGTGTCTCAAACAAAACTATTAAGAGTATTAACCTTTAAAGAAAAATAGAAAATTCCTGTATTACTGCAGTTGTTATTTTCTTTGAAGATAACAAGCAATAATTTGCCTTCCATATTGTAAAGAGGAAATTAATCCAGGACAGGAGGATAACATATGTTCTAAAAAGTCTTGTGTCAACTTGATGGAAGAACAGGAAAATGTGTATAGCTCTTCATTTCAAAAGACAGAGGCATTAGGTATTTTTCCTCTACTATTTGCTACAAGAAAAAAAAAAATCTAAGAGCTACTTTAGAGTTTGAGCCACACTCTTCTTTAGCCTTCTTTCTCAGCTTCTTTAGGCTTTTAGCAGGGAAAGTACTCAAAATTGCTTTTGGAAAGATTGTCTTGATTATAGTTTCTGTTCACTTTTAGAGTCATTTTACTGATGCCTCTGGACCCAATGCAATTCTCATTAGAGCCATCTATAACACTTTTACTGACTTCACGCAGCACTGGACAGGGTTCTCTGTTTCTCAGATCAAAGTAGTCACCCTTTACCCAGATAGGTAACATTCATTGTTTTTGGCTACAACATATACTACTTCAACCATCCCTACTGCCTCCAAACCTCCAGACAAACAATGTAGCTAATTTATATATTGCTTCACCTAATGATTTTCAAAATAAAGCTCAAACATCCTTTTCAAACAAAAGTGCTTACTTGTGAAAACAGTCCAATTCCTTTCTATTCTATTTTTATTCTTTGTTCTCAAAGAAAAAATATCTCTCTCTTACAAATACTCGGAAGAAAGGAAGGAAGGAGAAAAAAGAGAAGGGAAGGGAAGGGAAGGGAAGGG
>VWPW01025575.1:92911-265764 GCA_013389825.1 Crypturellus undulatus | reverse complement strand
GAAGAGAAGAGAAGAGAAGAGAAGAGAAGAGAAGAGAAGAGAAGAGAAGAGAAGAGAAGAGAAGAGAAGAGAAGAGAAGAGAAGAGAAGAGAAGAAGAGAAAAACCAAAACAAAATGTTTTCAGAGCTCATTAAGCGCTAACATCTTTTTTTTTTCACTCAGCTATTGGACCTGTTGCTACAGGAGTCCGTTCATTAAGCCTTTTGCTTCTGCTGTTTTTATGTCCCCAGGTCAGCAGAAGTGATATCCTGTGATATGCACTGACAGTCTTTCCATCTGAAAGTAACCACCAGAGCAAAAGCTTGGTGAGCAGAAATAAATTACTCACAAACCTGACCATTTTCCATGGATTCTTAGAAGGTAGTATGTTGGATATATCCCTGTATAGCGTTTTCCATTGTCAGCTTCTGCAGTTTTCATCTCTAGGAAGAAGATAAATAACACTGTACTGTACTGTACTCCTACCAAGATGTGGCATTGGCTGCAGAGATCAAAGGTCATCTTCCATCTTGCAAAGTGAGTGTTACAACTATAGGCTATAATCAGAGATAGGTTACGGTGACTAAAGCTATGATCTTGTAATATATAGCATAGAAATTGTGTCGGTCTTAAAAACATCTCCCGCCCTTTTAAAAACATACTTGGAGTGTCGGGTTCTATATTACACATAAGCCTTTGAAAGGACATAGACAAAGGAAATATAGTGTTAGATAATAATGCTCTGTCTTTCTCTTTTAGAGCCTGGCATTTTGTAGTAGTCCATGCCACATTATCCACTGGATTATAATATGCTTAGGTTATAGCTGCAAAGCTAAAGGATTTGATAGTAGTAATACCTCATTATTTTTCTTTTAAATAGATAAGAGACAACTCCAATGAGCTGGGAGACTTATGCCAGCAAAGTGTTTGGCCAATGGTACTCCTATCATTATTAGCAGAACAAAATAATCTGGAGCTTAATCACATTTTTTAAATAGATGTGGGAAATCTTCAGCTTGTTTTTGGGTTGGCTGAAGACAGGTAAGTGTTGAGAAGACAAAACTGATAATACAAAATGGTGTGAAATCTTATGTAAATGACAGTTCATTTAATGGAACGAATCCAACCCTCCCCAATTCTTTATTACTTCCTTCTATAAACTGAAAAAAGTTTGGATTTCAAGTGACATAATAACAATTTCTAAATTTCTCTATTTGAATATTTGAATTGTAGAGAGTAACAACTGTGGAAAATAAGGAAAATTTTATAAATACTGTAACGACAAGTTTTTCTTTTGTCGGTTCAGGAATTGAACAACTGAAAACAAGTTGAACAAATAGCTTTTTGGTGCACAGCTTGATGCATCAGGATATGATGCATATATGATATCAGAATATGGATGGCAACAGTGGATGGTGAGTTCTGTTTTTAAGCTGTTATCTAGTAGGGTAAACTTAGATTTATCTTCAAAGTTCAAAAATTTTGCCTCCCAAAAATCCTATAGCCCATAATTTCATCTTTTACAGAAATTTCTGACACTAAAACACTTCATAAAGGTATAATTTATTTTTCTTTCTATTTTTCCTTATTCTTACCATTAAATTTCCAAAGCAGATTCTGCTTTGAAAAGACATAGACAAAGGAAATATAGTGTTAGGTATAGGTTTTCCAAAAAACATTGCAACACTATAAATGTTCTGCTTTTGTTACCAAATTTTCATTACTATTTATGTGCTTTCTGATACAACCGCACAATTTTGATTGATGGTCTTTGTAAAATGAAGCTAAGACAACAATATGTAGACGTATACCTAAACCTTAGCAAACTAATATCCTATCTCAAAAAGATAAAGGTTTATTTCCATTTAGAAAACTCTCTGAGAAAAGAGTGCAGTCAGAAAACAAAGTATATGACTATGGAGGTGCGGTTTGGAGACTAGGAAGGAAATGAAAAGAAAAGCCCAGAATTATTCTAAACCATTTTGTAGTCTTTCCAACATAAACTAAGTAACTGAAATTCAAATGTATACACCTGTCTAACAGTTCAGGAAAATAACTGCTACATCAGAAACATCAAGATGACATCTCTTTCTGCCAAATATGTCTGTTTAAATTCAGTAACAGAAGGGAGATTATAGATACATGGGTTTGGGATGGCAACGACTGAACTGGAATAATTTAAAAATATAGCTTGGAATAACGGCATTCTTACAAAATAAAACTTAATCCAGATTCTTTAATAGTTCTGGAGAAATTCAAGTGTCTATCTTTTTGTGGTGAGATCTTTTATGTGATCTTTTAATGATATTATTATATCTCTTTCTTCCTGATTTCTTCCAATGGGTGTACTGAAATAGAACATGCAGTACCATTCCCAGAGCTTCTTTGACAAAGCCAAAACCATGAAATGCTAGAAATCTTTTTAAAAATACCCATGTGCTTCTGAGAAGCTGAGTGTCATTTTGTGCTACTGTTTCTTTTGATTTCTGGAAGGAAAAGGAAGATGACTCAAGCCGTGCAGATGGTCCGGTTTAAGTGCATTTCTAGATTTTAGAAAACTTCTTTGGTCAAAGTCTGGAGTTTACAAATGAATTGCAATTATCACTTGTTTTATCTACAAGGCACAGCTTTGGATAAATGAATTCGGAGTTTGTCAAAGTCTTCAGGACCACATTCATACATGTAACTATTTTAGCATTCTTTTTTGTGTGATTACATAGTGTATAGTGAGCTGGTGGACTTTTTTGATTTTTTTTTTTTTTGCTACAATTAATTGTCAGTGCATTCAATGAACAGAAGTTGTTCATAAAAGCATGAAGCTAGCAAACCAGAGCTAGTGCAGTCAAAGGTACTGCACGGCAAGACTGAGGGGAGGAGACCCATATTTTAAGGATCAACCATTATCCCTCACAAAAACACATTTTACAGAACAATGCATAGAGGATCAGAAGCAATGCAACTTCAAATCTCTGTGCACAAACTATCCATTTTTTTAAATATTCGCTGAAGAAGAATAATCCAGTTTTAGAACAAACAAAGCTGGTGATCCATATCAGCTGATTTTTTACCCTATAAAATATGACCTCTTAGAAAATCAAAATACATTGATTCGCAAAAACTTGTTGAAGTTACTGTTGTGAGATGACAGGCAGTGTTGCCAGTGAAATGTATATTGTTTGTAGGTTATTCTGAAGCACACACTCTAAGGAAAACCTGCTATCTGGACTGCTTTAAGGCAAGTGCTATCTTTTTTTTAATTTCATTTTAAAATTTTCTGCAAGAGAATGTCTAAGACTTCATGTAATCTAATTCTAACCAAATCAGAATCACTGTGCATTTGGACACCTTTAGATAATCACAAATGAACCATCACTTTCCAAATTGTAGTATTTTAAGTACTTACTTTAAAATTATAATTATATTGTACTTTCTTATTTTCTAACTGTAATATTTGCATATTGTATGCCAGATTTTCTATTCATAGTACATTTTCCACTGAAAAAAGCAAATAGTATCTCCAACTTTAAAATGTAGTTGTTGATTCACTAGAATGCTGCTTTTCCAACCAAACAAGTTAGTACACAGATCAAATGGAGGGTATCAGCATATATTTAAGTCATTTGGTATCATCTCACTAATTTTATTGGATCTCAGCTCAGACTAAAAAAATCACCAATATCTAATTTAAATTTTCCTCAATGGTAAATTCCAGACTGAGTTTATTACTAAATATTGAATACATTCTGTGAAATGGCAAAGAAAAAAATGGCTTTTTTTTCTATATGATAGGCATAATTCTACTATAGCTTTATGTTCTTAAAAAAAACCCAGAAGATGTTAATATTGACAATTCATTATTAACTTGTTCACTTATTCACAGCTTCTGTGAAAAAAGAGTGTATAAGTAGGCAAACAAAAAATGAAAATAAATCCGATGACACTTGAAGTATCTTGTTTTAAATATATGATGGTGAAAATACATCATGTTGGCACTGGGAATTTTTAATTTTATGATATTAACTTTAAGATGGTCAACATTGAAATAATCTGCAGTTAGTTCAAATGAATTGAGCTAACTTGACTCAATGACCAGGAATTGAATGCTGATTTTACATACAAAAGGTGAAATAGGTAAAAAGAGAAACTCTAGTTCAAAGGATAAAGGAATTGGCCTGACTTGGTAGAGCTCTGTATTTACTAAAGTACATCTTTCCTGGAAAAAGGAGCGAGGACTCTTCCAAAGTGAGATAGGTGTGAGAACTAAGTGGAAAACAGAGCAAATTAAAAAACAGGAAAGAAATTCAAAAAAAAAAGCAAATCTCTAAGCATCTGAAGGATCAACTTAACAATCTACCAGGCTAGCAAAGTCATGATCTTGGAGTATATCAGACAGATGCCTCAGTGTTAAGAATGATCTACATTTTGCATGCCATTATTAAGCTTGTGTGATAGTAGTGTATGTGCCAGAACAAAGGAACATCTCACTCTTTGCAAGCACTAACCAACCTTTTACTATCAAACTCCAAACTTCTCTCAACACAGAGCCATTATTTCACATAGTCTTTCTGAAAGCACAATCAAGAGGACTGATGACTAAACATTTGCTGCATTTGTTGACATTTGTGACAACTGAATATATATGTACTCTGTATACACAGATTTTGCAATTATACTTTGATATTATCTACATAGTTATGAAACAATATTTCAAAATATGTATGTACACAGGTTTTGCAAAAGGAATTCTGAAGTACTAGGGACTGGATTCATGCTGTCTTAATGCAAATATGTATCTATCTTATAAGAATTTTCTCCCTAGGCAATCTATCTACTAAGAAAAAGCCAGTTCAGCCTACCAACTACCAAACTGGTAGGAGCAACATTTTCTTTGCAGTGCTCCTGATGATTACTGGGAGGTTGGATTCCATTCTCAGGCATGATAATCAAGTGCCATGAATCCAGGGCATTCTCTTTACTTTGGAAAGCACACAAGAGAAGGAGATCTTAGCAAAACAAGTGAACAGCTGAACCCATTCTTTAGTCTCAGTTTCCTTAGAGTACTTTTACTTCCTTTAGTCTTACATGAGAGCTTTCAGCAGCTCCTTGGTTTTTTTTTGATCTTTCTTCTTCCCTCTCCCAAGAACATGAGATCTCTAAATACAGTATCTCTTCTCATGCTTGTAGTCAAGTTTTTACATGTGCTTCCAGTCTCCCTCTCTGAAATACTGGCGGAAGCAACTTCTGAATATTCCCTTCCACCAGGAATATTACCTCAAATTAAATGATCAAAATCCTCTGGTCCCAGTTTGACATTTATCTATGAACTACATTAATCCACTTTGCTGATCTATAATGTCTATGCTTTACAAGGATGGCTTCCAGTAGAAGGAATTATCAAAGAACAACGGCTTTTCCAGTGATCCTGGCTCACAGTTTCGAGAATTACACTCCAAGATAAAGTTAAAAGTACAGGAGAGGATGTAGACCATCTTCATATATAAAGTTAAGGTCAAAGATTTTTGAACTAAATATTCATAATATCCAGCTGGAATTATACATTGTGTAGAATGCCTAAATTATCACTTTCTAGAAAGACTTATTGCCATAGCCATTTTAGGATTAATTTCAGCAAGTTAAAACAGCAAGTGTAAAGTAGCACGTAAAGTAGCAAGTTCTGTTCTAAAAACAATAATGATAATGCTCAATTTTCACTGAATTGTAAACCACCCCAATCATTTAAAAGGTTATCCAAAATCAAGATGAGTAACCATAGTACATGAGAGAGCTAGGTGCAGGCAGCCTGAACTACCACTTCCTGTGAGATGCTATAATTTGCTACACCATATATGTATTTAGTGCTGTAGACCATGTCATGTTCCTATTTAATCTGTATACTCTGGAGGTGTTTGTTTGAAAAGAAAGAGGTCCCTTTTGCAAAGAAGACAGGAAGTTTGATAAACAATAAAAGCAATTAACTCTACAATAAAATATATCAACATTTTTCATACTGATGATTTTGTTTTTAAAACATCCTTGTATGTTTTTGTGGGGGTACACAACAACATACTCTTAGCAGCAAAAGTGGGACAATTTTGTTAAGACAGATCTGGATCCTGATATTCAAAGCAAGGAAATGAATTAATTGTTAACAGTATTTGTCCAGAAGACTGAAATCGAATCATTCCACGGACCTCATTGAGAATAACATCACATTCCTAAATTCCAGTTGAGCAAATCACGCAGCATGGAACTGTTAGTAAAGCAAATAAACATGTATGTAAGTTCCGTTCACTTATGAATGTTCCTGGACAACTGCAGAGCATGGTAGAGCTGTTTACATTTTAATTGCTATATCCTCTTGAGGTCTGTGTTGCTTTTGTGGTGTGTCAAACACTATTGGATTTTGTGGTTGGAAAATAGTACTTTCTGCATTTAAAAATCTATAGAAGGTAACTAGAGAAGCGATGGTAATATTTTTGATATTTTTCCTCTTAAGATATGGATAAAAAGTATTTGGAACGGAAATTAAATTAAACTTTGTCTTTACTCTCTTCTTACAAAAGGAAACAAGCAGAATAACCTTGCTAAAAACTGCATATTGCTTATTCTGATCACAAAATTGCATAGTACAATCATTTACAAGTTAACACCTTTGTTATATTCTCTAGACTACTGGAGAAAGGCTAGGGTTTACTATAACTCTCTTCTATAATCGCCTATCTTTGCCTCTTTCATACAGTATCAACCTGAAACCAAATTACTGCACCATGTCATTTATGTCACTAGCAGCAGGAGCTGATGCTCTGCTAGGAAATCCATCCCTCTCCCTATGTACAGAAACCTTTAATTTGCATGTGTACATGATTTTACATCTATCTTAGCATCTCATCTAGTCAAAATGCATTAAAGTTTTAATGACATCTAGAGAGATCCCAGATCAACCCAAAATAACCACAGCCAAGTGTCTATAGCATTCCCTGTTTTCTAACAAACTACAATTACTTCCTGCATCTCTGTTTCTAATATATTACCTGCTTGCATATACTGGTACTTTTCCTTTTCATTTTGATCAGAAATCTAATTTTAATTTTGCATAAAACTTCTCAAATATATGTTCATTGAAGTGAACACATTCATATAGTTTCCATTTTCTGTCAAAAAATATTTATAAAAGCATAAATATCTCTGCCCTTAACATATTAATACAAAAATGAATTTTAAAACTCTTATTTGTCAGTTAATAATATCACAAATATTTCTTTCAGAAAATCAGTGTGAAATGGCAACGCTGAATTTGAGAAGAGAAATGGATGGAACAGCTTCAGAAATACTGAAGGAAAATATATATATATGTGTATATATATACATATATATATATATATACTCATATACTCAAAAGCTTTGTCTATCTGGTTCAACTACAATATGTGCTGGGTCCACAGCTGTTTATACTGTGTTTCCATTATTACTAATAATATTTCTATACAATGCTGAATCACCATGAAGTACAAATGTGATCCATGCCATCTGAGTACAGCACCACATTTGTCAAATCTGACAGCAGGTAGTAAGGGCAGTAGCGAAAACCATAAAACTAGTTTATCTTACTATGCTTTTGGCTTCCAATCTCAAATACAGACAGAAATGCAACAAGCTAACTAAAATTTTCTGAAAATGACCATTTGGAATAGTAAGTTCACTATACATTTACATTTTTGCAAGAGAAATGTAAAGAGCATTCTGATTTAGCAGAGTTTTAAAATAATTTACTGGAGGGTTAATAATATTTAAAAAACAGTGAATAATTGCTTAGATAAATGGGCAAGGAACAGTAAATAAGTTGGAGGAACACTGAGGAGCATGAGTTGCTATCTTTCATTCTCTATCTCCATCTAAATATACCCATTCTTTCCATCTTGATAAGACAAACAAAAAGGACAGATTGTGTATTTCTTCAAATGAACAAACATAGACTGAAGACAAATTTGTTAAGCTTAAAAAATATTGCTAGGAAAGGTATATTATTAAGCCAGGTTTATGACTCAAGACAAGGATCAATTTCAAACAGCAGTGATATCTCCTGACTGCTGTCTACACTCCTACCTCCTTACAAAGAAGGGAAAGTGTAAAATGCACAGTAGCAGTTTTTCAGCTCTAGAAACACGCAGTAGCTCTGAATTAGATTAATTGAGTTAGTTCTTGCTGACAGATGTGTTCCATTTGAGCAGCCAGCTAAAACTCAGTAGAGTTTGTGAAAAAATGTGGACAAAATAAACTGTCAACTAATTGAAATATTCATGAAGAAATATGAGTCAGAGGAGATAGGCTCAAGGAGAGTCATGATTGAATTTGCTTTGGCCTTCCCATTCATTCAGAATTCCCTGGAGTCAATATTCCTGCTGATGAATGACATCTGCTTAGGAATGAAACCAGAAGGCTATATTACTGGTTAGATGTGCTTATGGAGCTGGTTGCAGGATAAGGATACATTCTTTCAGGAAAGCATGGTAGCATACTAGTATGAAAGAAATCTGTGCAATATGGAGAATGTATAAAGTAAATATCACTTTGCAGTCATATTCACTATATAATGCTTTTGGTTCTTGTATTTGTTAACTTCTGTAAAAAGGCATTCCTATAATTATAAGCATGTACAGAAGAGGGCCTTGATAGGTGACTGATGGACTGTGTTCCCAGTGAATTGATCAGAAAAGCTTAAACATAGAGATTGTATTGCTACATGCTATGATAGGGCACCTAATGGCAACAACAGGGGAGTTTTTTAAAAAAAATATTACCTAAATCTAGCTAAGTAAAATAAAATATAAACTAGCAAGAAGGGTGCTTACATATGGAATTTTCCCTTTTCTTGTTTGATCACTTCCACCAGACTGTTCCCATGCGTGGTCCTGAATCTCAAGGGTACCTGATTAAGGGTAGTAGATTCCTACTTGTCTGAAAGGTTCATCCACCTGGGACTAGTTGTACAACTTGCTCCCTGTTCAGATGATTAAAGAACTGAATAAAGGAAGAATTTCCTGAAATTTTCTGTAAAGCTTTCCCCTTCAAATTGCTTTGCTCACAAACAAGTCTCCTCTTCCCATTTGCTTGGATCTGACTATGAGATGTCACACAGCTGCAGAAAAGTTGTTTAGAAGTGACTTCTGGAACTTTCCACCATCAATTGCATCAGATCAGATCAGCCATGGCTTTGGCTGAATCTTGAAAATATCTGGATGGAGATTCCACAACCTTTTTGCATAACCAGTTCCAAGGCTGTTCACATGGGATTGTGGAAAAACAAAATTACTAATTTATGAATATCATCTCTCTAGATAAAATGAAATGAATAAAAAATTCTACAGGAGAACTTACAATAAAGCTAGTAAATTACATAGATTTGATCCTACCCTTCACACTCTGTGAACTTACAAAGTAGCACTTGCATAACACTTCAAATCCATTACTTTGGGAAAAAATCCTTATTCTTTTATATAATAAGTAGTTTATTCTTAACAGATATACATAAGAAAATCAGATTTATTGTTGTATATTCAAAATTCCTAGTATGTAAGTGGCTAGTTCATCTGAACGAAGGTATCAAGGTCTGACAGGCATCCCATGGAATAAATAATATAAGCTTATAATAATATAGAACATGAATAATATTAGGTTTCTTCCTTTGTTCTTTTCTATTTGCCTTTTGATGATGACTTGTTAAGACAAGGTTCTTAAAAATTGGCCTTATCCCTTCTACTAGGAGTTTTATATTCCAGAAAGTCTGGACATTCCAAGTCATGATATGTAATACCACTTCTATACCACTGAAGAAAAGGTTTGAAAAATGTAGCTCAGATCATTTTAACAGGGAAAGTTTTTGGAACAAATATTTTGGCAAGTTCTTTAATTAACCTCCTCTTACGACTTTAAAGTAAAAGCCTTCTTTTTGAGGTCTTTGTTTGAAATAACAAAAGGAAAAGCTGTCTTTAGGTTGACTTGTACTTCTGTTAAAACCAATGATTGCCACTATTGGACTTGACTGAAATGAATGTGCCCTTTAACCTGCTCTGATAAAATGTGTCTACAGCCACAGGCATTCAAGCTTGTAGTACTGTAGCCATGCACAAATATCCAATAACTGTCTCTTACTCATTGCGAACTATGGCAAAGTTTGTTCAAAAAGATATTTATTCATATTTGGGCTTTCAGCCCAGAAGCCCTATAGGCTTAAGTGTTTTCTTTCGATTTGTGCACTGCATGAGTCATACAACAAAGCTGCTAGCCCAGTGCTTTGTCATTGTAAAACTTCCTGGAGTTTTGCTGTTGACCTTAATTTGTGCACAGTCAAGGGGGTTTCTGAAATTACAGACAGTGTCATCTTCTAGATCTATCACAGTAAAGCTGTTGTACTTCTGTTTTTCCCTTACTCCTCGATCCCTGCTAAAGGAAGATATCATGTGAGGCAGCCCTTATATTCTTTGGAAAGTTTGAAAAGGGTTAGCTCAAACCCCTACGCTGGTTAAATTATTTCATCTGTTTTTACCTGATGTATCCAGAAGAGATGACAAAGGTTTTTTCCATTGACTAAGGGCATGGTAAGTGGAAGCAAAAAGGATAGTGCCAAATCAGAAGGGTTATATAAAATGTGGATATTGGCTTTAGCTGAAGCCAAAAATTTTGAAATGAAAACACTGTCTGAATAAACAGGGAGAAGATTTTCCCTGGACTAAGACTGAATTGATCTATCAATTTTGTTTGGCTATAGAAAGACAAGGGTGTTTTTTTGTTGTTTTTTTTTTTTTTGTTCCCTCTTGGAGACTTTCCACAATAAACTTGCACAATTCCAGTTCACATAATACTGTATCTGTGCCTATAATAGTATTTGTTGATTACAAATAGTATTCTCTGAAACATCCTGGCATCCTGGCAAATATAAAATAATTGGTCATATGTCCAAAAATAAAAAAATTATGTAGCGTGTCAGTCTTACATTTCCAATTTATATTGATTAAGTTTGGAAATCTTAAAATTCAACTCATAAAATAAACAACATCTAAGCCTATGCCTAACACACATTTATTTATTAATACCTCCAAGTACTTTTAAAAATCTGGCTTTATGTGTATATCATTTTGAATATAATACCATCTGTATACCATGAAACTTTTTCTGTGGTTTTCAAAATTTTGGAAGGGGTAAACACACGTGCCTAGAGGACAAGAGGGACACATGTATATGGAATTGTCCAATACAGTAGAAGAAGTATAAATTCAGATGGATAATTTTAACAACATGCAGTAGAGATGGATACAGTGAGGTATATGTAATATTTCTGTATTTCTATTACTATTTTATAATACTCAAGAGTTAAAGATTATACTATGACCCGAAGTATAGTTTGTCTGAGAGCTCAATAGTTATCAATAAGATTGCCATATTTTGTATACAAATTCTTCTGCAGATACTTCTGAAATATTCTTTTATAATCTTATGTCTTCTTTTTTTCCTGTCAAATAAGGTATTGGCCTCAAATTAATGTCTCTTTAACCTCTAGCTACACAGTCAAGCAGATTGGGTGATACGGCTTTCAGTTCTTTAGCAGTTAATTCTTCTGTTATCCTAACTACTGTATTTTTCATTGTTATATTTTTTTTTCCAAAATTAGGCAGACCTTAAATAAATAGAAGAAGAGACACACATGCTTGCACATACACATACACACACTCCTCATAACTCTGACTTGCCAGAAGAAGTGGATTAGCCCAAGTTCAACAGCCATTCTTGAAGCAGAACCTCTTTTAATCATATTTCATATGCTGAAGAGTCAATCATAGTGCTGAAGAGCCAATGCATGCATGTAAGCGAATGCTACCAGGGGTTTTTAATCCCTGGTAGCATTCCCCTTCTGTAAAAGAATTGAAAAACCTGCTCAAATACAATGTAAGATGTACATTTCTGAAGTAAAAGCTGCTCTTACCACAAGTGAAAATTTCTACTTCTTTCAAACCCATATGCATCATCAAAAATGATCCCACACTTCCTATGAAATTTTCAAGGAGGCACTGAGGTCTAAGAAACAGAACCACTGCAGACTAAGTAGCTGCGATAATCTACTCTGCTGAAGAATCCTGAATTGTCTCATTCCTGGAAGCTGAGGCCACTGAAGTCAAAAACAGAAGGGAAAACAGGGAGATTCAGTCTTTCCCACCTGCTAACCATTTACCTCTCAGTGAAATCAATGATTTATAATGATGACTTCTTGATCCCCTGCTTCTGTAGCCTTTCACTCGATACATAAATAATTGGACCACTAAGTGTCTTGTCTATACAGAAGGAGATAGTGAATCATTTTCTACATTGCATCAACTTTTTTCTTTTGTATACAGTTCCTACTGAGAAGCAATATGAAAGCATCTGTTAAATAAGTTATATATATACATTCAGAAGTAGTCATGTTAAATTAGATTCACAGTTTACACAAAATAATGAGAGATGCTGACCTATATTCATGAACTGCAATGCTGAGAATCCAATACCTGTTGGATAAGATAAGAATATCCAGTACTTGTTGAATACGCTACTTAGGTGTCACTTTACAAATAAAAGTTTTTGCACACAAATTCTATAAAGTAATAGCAAAAAAATTAAAGAAGACAGAATAGTACAAAAGACTTGAAAATTCTGGGGAGCATATATTTTCTGATTCTGACAGGAATCTTTAGCTGATTCTTTGAGTTAGTCTACCTCTGCACTCCTACAGAAAAATAACACGTTCAAATGAGCATCATACCTGGCACCTTCATCCTCTTCTCCATACCATAGCTCTATCTTAGTATCTAGAACAAGAATAATCTTCCCATGGTATGGAAAAATGTCTTCCCTGCATTCAGAAGGTTACAACAATAGTTATGAAGTGATCTTCAAGCTTAACAGAGATAAAAATGAAAGATAGGTAGTAGCAAGAAGGAAGAGATAAAAGCGAAAGTGGTAAAGTTTAAATCATGACTTGCTTGTGCAGATGGAAACATGGAATAACATTCTTTTAATAAAACTACTATACACCTGATATTCTGTGAATTGGAGACCAATTGCAGAAGTGTAATTTCATGCAAAATATGTAAAAGTTTGTTAAAAAAATGGAAGAACTGGAGGGCTAGCTCTCTAGTAGATAAGTAGATAAGATTACATAGATGTCAGAGGAAGGATTAGGAGACTGTCACAGACAGTACTTTACAAAAGAGTGTTCATAAGGTTAGGTAGTAAAGAGGGGAAAAAAAAAAAAACAAGAAACAAGTAAATAAGCTTGTCTCCCACCCTTATGCAGATTAGTTGTCTGAGTTGAAAGAGAAGTAGGTGTCTTAAATCCTTTTTGAACTAATAAAATTTTGAGTTATATATATAAAAAAGGAGCAGTTTATCTAACTCACTCACTTCTAGAGACCACTACACCATTTTCAGTTGCCTTTTTAAAGCCAGATCAATTATTCTGACAACACTCTTCTTGTTCTTTCTCAATTTCTCTGTGTTGACGCCTCCAAAATGTGTCCTTAAGTCTCCTCTCTGTGCCATGTTGCGGAGGCCATAGGCCAACAGTGAATCAGGAGTGAGAAGTTTAAATTAGATGCAGAAGGTGATAGAAAGCCAATAAAGAGATTTGAAGAGGAGCCATCTTATGAATGTGTGGCAACACTTGTCTGTTTTAAAAGTCAGACTCCTGCTGTTCACATTTGTATTTAATTTGCAAACAGTAGGCGGAAATTTGGAACTTGCAGACTTTCAATTCCTCCTGATGCACTGCATGTTTTAGCTAGGAAAACACTTATCCAGACTGACAGTGTCTTCCTTAGATGAAGGTCAAAAAAGAAAAAGGATGCTGAAAGAGATGCCAATGAGAAACATGGGTGCTTTTGCCTGTAGACTGACGCCAAATGCTGTTCTCTAACTACTGTTTCAAGAGCTATTTTTAATGTGACTAGACTGACTGTAGCGCTTACAAAACTTGATAGAATGTCACTTAAGATGTTCAAGTAACATTGTGCACATTTTTCTAAATGTTGCAGAATCACAGTTACTTTTAATTATCTGTGGGGTAATACTTTTTCATACTAACACTATTTCAACTGCTTTTCTATTCATTTCTTTTTTTCATTATGGCCAAAAAGTCAACTTCCATCTTCAGTTATGCTTACAGTTATGTAAGCTTTCCAATTTCATCTGAATGCAATACATCATTTTTATACACGCCAAAACTTCAAAGCTATGGGTTGGTTCACCTTCTGCACTACCACTCACGTCTAGCATATTTCTAATGATAGGAGAATGGAAAGACCGAAGCTGGGAAGAAGTGGGGACAGCAAAGCCATTTTCATGTAAGCCAATTACACTCTATCAGCCACCACAGTCTAGTTGCAAAATCTAGCTCAAGTCCTTGTACCTCCCTTCTTGGAAGCTAGGGGGACAAAGTAGGGGAAATATATTGCACATGTCCAGGTTTCCATATTACTTCTTAATGATAAACAAGTGTGTAATGTGTAATCTGTGGTATGATCATCTATAGAAATTCTTATGCGCATCATTATCTTATGTTATCATTTCATTAGTCTCTAGTCACCACTGACTTGAAGCCTAGACAGGATCTACATTGCTAATAAACAGAAAGCAAGTAGAATAAAAAGAACCCACAAATCACAGCCTTTTGGATGTTCTTTGCAAATAATTTTAAGAAGAGACAAAAACTCAATTATTTGCATTTGTCTTTGAGGAACTTAGCAACAAGCACATAGAATGACTTGTAATCAGAACCAGAACTTTAGTTCTAGAAAGTTTGTGTGTTGGACTCACCACCCTACCAGAAATCCAGAGAGGCGGGTCTCTGGAATTCATTTAATAACTTTTCCAAAAATGTGTTTTGGACTGAGATTAAGCACCACAAACTTAGCCCTAAAATAAGTTCTTTTCACTGTTATAAAAGAGGTTAAAAAAAAAAAGGAATGGGGAATGAATTGGCTCTGGTGTAGAGCTATGGTAATTGTGCTGTTTCTGCAGCTGAAAAGATTTAGTGGTTAAAAATTAATTCTTAAGAATGAATTTGAATATTCTGTCAGCAGTCACTTTAATCAGAATGTATCTATCTGGTCTAATGCAATATATATATTCCAAAGTTTGGTTAATGGAAAATTTAAGAGAGTTAGAAGTTGGGAACTGGCTCTGATTAGAATTTTCTGCCATCACAGAGTAGGCAAACTGGATATTTCTAGGTGCCAGGAAAACAGACCTAATCAACTTTCAATTCAGTAGCTTCACCTTAAACACTTTAGAATACCAGTCAACTTACCTTCACCAGATTTGTGTGTCACCAGAATATTGTATCTGTGCCAAACGGCAATCCTCAAGGAAGCACAGGAACAGATTGGCAGCTTTGCTTGTACGCCACCATGAAGTGTCTTAAGGGCAGAGGCTACATCAGCTTTCCTTTCCAACACAGAAATGCTCGTTCAGCTGAAAATGAGCTAGAACTCTGATTGACTGAGTTTCTCTTCCAAATTTCACTACATGAAGATTTTTTTTTTCAGCATCTTCCTTTCTTCTCCTCTTAAACCTGCCAATAAGATAAATGAGCCTGACTGAAACCTCACTTCTACAAATTTTATCTGTATTTAATCCACTAAGCAACTATGATCAAGTTTCTATCATAACTACAGAGTTTGAACTTCAGTGAAAAGCAGTACTCTGAGTAGAAAGAATCACTATAAAACAAAAGTTCTTTCCTATTGTTCCTTGTTTTATATTGGTAAAAGAATAGAGTTGATTTACTAATTAGTTAATGAATTGCTAAATATATTTGCAACTATGACCTGGGAATATATATTTTAATGACAAGTTTAGCTTGAGAACTTTTGTAAAGTAAAATATATTTCATTCATTTACATATATACAATAAGATAAAGGAGAGTGGTAATACCTATTTTGACATGCAGAAAGGAGAACAAGCATGTTTTGCACAGCAAGAAAAAATATGAATATAAAAGGTAATTATAAACCAGCTATTGTAGTACAATGCCTTTGCTATCACATGTTCCTTTTATTTGAAATAATTTTATAATATGAATTAATGTATTCTATAGTACTGCTTTTATTTATTGATCTCAAAATAAATTGGAGCAGAAGATAAATATTGCAATTTCATAGGCAAGAAATGATGGAAGCTCAGTAATTTGTTGAGTGTTTGCAAGTTATTGGTAAATCCAAGAGAATTGGGGTTCTTAATTCAAACCCAGTGTATAATATGCTAAAATATCCTGCTAAAATATACTACCCCAGGACTTGGTATACAAATGAAACTCTTAAATGTATTAATGTTGTTTTTGTTATTGTTATATAACCAGCACCATTGTACCTGATCAGATTTGCATTATTTAAAAATACAGCAGTCCTCCATTATTTAAAAATACAGCAGGAGATAGACTTGAGAAAATAATTTATCTCCTAGCCTTGGACACAGACTAATTTCTTAGCAAGACATATGTGTATAATCAGAGACAAATGTGTTGGCTTCATGATTAAATAAAATGTTCTTGCTGTTCCTTAAAGCTTGTATCTTTGATATATTCATTTAATTTCTTCTACCTAGGTACCTATTTTCTCACTATTAAGGAAAACTGTGTAAAAGTACCTGGATTGGGACTGGGTAAGGAATAAAAACATATTGGAAATCATGATATCCTGACAGCTGTATATAGATAAAGCTCCAACATGATCATCATAGTACTTCCTAGGGAAATTAATCTTGAATAATTCAGAACTGTGAACTTTTAACTCCTCACTTAATGAAATTACGCAAAACATATTAGAATGAGAGCAGTGCTGGCCATGTGTTATTATAGTATCTCAGAAATACAAGCTGCACAGCTATCATCTCAACATTTACGGTTTTACATACAGGATTACAGAAATTTTGGAATGAGTAACAAATTTGGATCACCCTAAAAACGACACACAGTTATCTCAGCATTCACACCAACCAACCAAAAAACATAGATGTTAAACTGCAAAAACAACATTCATATCACTGCTGATCTACGCAAGCTTTGGATCTGGCCCATTTTGCAAGATTTTGAATCAGGTCTTATATTGAGTCTCTCTTATTGAGACGAACTATAGACTTTACAATGAAGTGAACTTTGTAGTGCTAGGAAGAAGCACACACGAAGAAAGAGGAAATTGAACAGTATTGCAGCTGGTATTGCCCAGGAGAATCATGGTACAAGGTGGCTCAACATTAAACATAAAAACAGCCTCCCATTTTAGTATATGAATAAAGTCTTTAAGTAGAAAAAAAGAGAGCAAGTATCAGGTCACAGGAACAATAAATTGCTGTCCCTGCTTTGCTTACAAAAAAACAGTTAACCTGATTTTGTAAAATTTTCCAGGATTACGCAGTGTGAATGGAAGATCTAACCTATTAGGTAATATCATTGCACTGAGAAGTGAATTATAGAAAATGATTAAGTTCACTAAGACCCTGTAGTATGTGTCCAAAGGTATCATATTTTCTAAAATGTATCCCTAAACATTGTGTCTACTTAATCTTTTATTAGATTAACAAGAAATGTACTAGTGGATATAGGACATGTCTGCAAAAGTATTGTATTAGACTTTGCATATGACTGTCATGCACACAGTTGTTATAACCTTGTTCTTCTCATTCACTTATCTTTGGTTAATATGTTAGAAAAAAATTCTGGAGGGCTGATTTTCATGACTAAAGTTAAAAATTGTTTGTTAACCTGTTATGCAATCTAAGATCTGAAGTTGACTGCCGGGACTCCCTATGAACTGTTCATGCATTCAGAAAGATGACTTTCATCAACAGATCAAAGTTTTTTTTAATTAATTTTCCATAAAAGGCAGGTTTAATAATGAACACTGTAAGAGCATCAGGAAAAAAAGTTCTGCTTGTTCTGCTTCTATTTGCCTCTACTAGACTAAGTTTATTTAACTGGAGCTCTTTTGAACTCAGTGGCTTTACTTTAGATTAACTACCCTGTAAAGCAAGGTCTTGTTTCTGGAGATCGGTGAGACATTTATAAGTTCACGGCACCATCAAGATCTCTCATTGTTTAGAAATACCTAAATCTCTAAATCTCTAAAATCTCTCAACTACATTCCAATTAACAATTAATTTAAAGGGCTATTATTGCTATTAAACAATTGCAATTGCAATGGTTATAGTGCTGTAGAACTGAAAAATCTCACCGAAAAGATAAAAGTTAAAAAAATAGGTAGTTTTCCTTGGATTTTTTTAAAAAAACAATGTTACCATAATAATACAAAGCAAATTACAGGAAAGCTTAAGATAATGTGAAGATCAGATATACCGAAGATAGCCTATTGGAAAAGCAACCTCTTGTGTTTTGCTTTTTCTGCTTATTATTTGCTTTGTCCTTTCTCTGTTTTATTAGTTCAAATTTGACTTTGTTTTGGTTGAGAGAAGTAAGAGAAAATAGTTTTCTATAAGATAGTTTATTTGATGCCATTCAGCACAGGAAAGGCCACTAGCAGTCTTGATATTTTCTCCTTTGGTTTTGAGGGTTATTAGTCTCATTTTATTACTGTTTGAAAAGCCTTGTCCAATGAATGGAAGCTGACAATTTAAGAATAAACAAAATGTGTTTTTCAAATTTTGCTTTGGATAGACTTAAAGTCAATGCTGAAATCAACAAGCCTTAGAAACCCTATAAAACGTTGATATCTCATACTACCTCTCCCCAACATCACAATTAAAGGATTGCTGCTAACATCCTTTGTGCAATTTCAGGAAAGACAACTATAATAATAAATCTGGTTATTATTATCTGATTATATTTGTGTCCCTCTCTGCCAAATGATTTTATTGATAGAAAGCAAAGTAAATATATGGAAGTACCTTATTCCTTTAAATCAATCAAATTAATAGTTGAATTTTCAGAGAAAAAATTCTAAATTTAAGATAGTATCCTCTTGGGATTAGTCATCTCTCTGTTCCATTGAGTGAAACTTAACTTTATTGAAGTCAAATGCAAAGACTGTGAAAAATTAACCAGAACTAAGATTTTCTCCGTTTCTTCCTTCTCTCTCAAGAGTTAGTATTAACTTATGATCAGAAATTAATTTGCATAATCAGAATAATAATTGCTCTGTTTAAATTTTCTTTAAATTCAGAAAGAAACTGAAACTTTTAATTCAAAAAGAAACTGTGGAGGCAATCTATATCAGACCTCTGAAAATCAGCTGTTTTGTTTTCATAAGAACTTAGCAGCTCTCCAAAAAGCCAAGCTGGGCTGTTAAAAAAAAAGTAAAAAAAAAAACACATAAAGAAATTTTAAATTTTCCCTTTAAGAAAAAGATATTTAGAAGTACCACAATATGAATAACTCATAACTGCAAAAAAAGAGTAAGTGAAATATTCATGGTCTTTAAATGGATCTAATGTGAGGACACATGGATTAAGCCCACTGTTTAAGGCCAAAGATACTCAACTACAAAATAAAAACATACTGCAGTATTAGTTCATGTAGAAATATTACAAAACTAGAATAACTTCATAGATGAGTGTCATCTTCAAAAACACATCTGAAATTCTATAAAAACAGCTTGTTGTATAGAAAATGTTGTGCATGTAACAAAATTTAAAGAAAATTCCAGTTTTCTCTGCAAAAATCTGCTAAGGAAATCTTGCTTGCAGTCTCTGCAGCAAGAATTATCTGGCTACTGTCTATATCTAAGACAGTATTACTCAACTATGTCATATCTCTTTGATGTAGGGGGAATTCCAACCTACAGTTTCAAATGCCAAAAACAACATTCAGAAATAGGAACAGTATGTTTGATGATGTATAATCCTAACTAATGCAAAACAGAGATTCAACACGGACATCTGGCTGGGCTGGAAACTACATTAGAGAGAAGGAGAAGTGCAATTTTGATTCCTGATCTCTGAAGTTTCCGAAGTAGCAGGGGATCCACAATGATCCCCCAATTGCAAATCACAAAGAAAAAAGAGATTTATCTAATTATTTCCCTATTTCCTTCTATTTGTCTGCCTACCCCAATTGTCGATCCTAATTCCAGTTTTACACAATGTGAATACCTGTTCATGCATGATGAACATTTACAGCAGATGATAGGTTCAAAATTATACTGAATACTGACACTGGTGAAATGGTCACCTCACTAACTCCCTCTCTGAATGCATCTCTGTCCCTCCTGCAAAGGGACAGGATAATTTCTTGTCTCCCTAAACAAGGTGCGTGTGATGAGCAACCACTAGCTGTACCCTGTAGTTCCTCATGAAAAAGTCCACCATCTCTCCTATCGATTGGTCACTTACAGCGACTGCTGTAGACATCTGAAAGAGTTAAGACCATAGTTTCACATTTCAACTCAATAGGTGATTATAAGCCAATACAGAAATATAATCTAAATAATAAATCCATTGCACCTTTGTAAACACTTCGTCAGTATGGTTTGCAGTCAATACAGGGAATCAGTATGACTTCTAAACAGTCTGATCCACAAAATTAACTCTGAATTCCCTTCTGATTGCCATTAACCAGCCAGTCAAGGATTGGTATTCCAAGATAGTTCCTGTATGGTTTTATCACTTCCCTTACTATATTTCATCTTTCCATGCCTATTCTTCTCATCTTTCATCTCTTTTGAGAAATGGTATTAGAAGTTGGGCAAGAGATATAGGTTTATTGATTACAAGAACAAAGATATTATAGGTTTTTTGTGGAAGGAGAACAAGAGTTGCCTTCTTTGAAAATGGATTTGCAGTTTCCATTGAAAAGAACATAATGCTCCAACTTGTCATTGCATCTGGAAACTTTCAAGAATTCTGAGAACAACATTGAAATCTACTGCCCATTCTCCATGATAGTTCTGTGTAAAATACTAGTGCGGAATCAGGCTGAATCTATAATTCTTCATGAAGGTTCCAGTCTGATAACTCAGTAGTTCCCAGTCCTTGTTGATTCTTTACTTGCCATTGTTTAAGGACATTGTATACACAAGACGGTCTCTAAGGCCAGCATATGAAATACTGTGAAAAAATAGTAAGAGAGGTTATAGAAGACAGATGTGAGATCAGAAACTTTATTATACACACATGTTTTTGAAGTGGATATCACTATTGCTTTGTAAATCCAAATAAAGTTTTTACATGTAAACATACAGTTACTTCCTACAGGTTTTAAGTCTCTGGGAAAATAAAATTGCCATGTGTTTTGCGATGTTCTTAAGGTTGACCTAGCAGTATTTTAGGCTGGTGAATGCATAGCAAAATGGAGAAGCAAAAGGGAAAACAGGAAAGAAATAGCAATAGTTCCATCTCCTCAGCAGGTTTTGTATGTCCTGAAGCCCTGTTTCTACTCTCTGGCAGCACAAGCTCCATTATTTCTCTGTATGGACTGGATACACATACACAGTGGAAGTTATGGATTAAGCCTCAGGGACATGTTCAAATACAAAGAAATCATTTCATGTGCATACATATGCAGGGGTTGTGATCCAGAATATGAGAGCTATGTGGATTAAGACATTTGTGAGTCAACTTGTATTTGTTGGCAGACATTGAGAAGCTCATATGTCCTCATCCCCAACTCAGATTTCTGATTTATATCTTTGTCTATCAACTTTGCTACGTGTTTTTGTAAGGAACATGGCTCTTCTCATCTGTTTCTGATTTTTTTGCACTCTCTGAGATGAAAGCTGAAAAGCTAATTCCCTGACTTCCTTTGAATCTTTACTTGAAAGTTTATTTCACTCTAATTATTTTTTCATTTACCCACGTAATTCAGATTTAAAAAAACAAAAACATGTGTTGCACTATTAGTTGTTTCTCTTATTCTGAAAATGTCTTGTTTGCAAAGGGTGCTGTAAATCAATAACAAAAATAATATTGATAAGCCAATGAGAATACCTCCTATTAAAGTCAGGCGAAAACAAATTTTTTTCACACTAGGAGAAGACACACTCCCAGTAATAATACCTACTGTGTATATACAGGAGAAATAAATACTCTACAATATCTCTGTACATTACACAATTAAAACCTTACGGTATAACTTGATTACCATTATGTTCATGCCACTTGAATGGATTCCTGTGGTCTGTAGTCTGAAATTTGAGTGCTAAAGACATCTGAGAATTATCAAAGAGCACTGCTCTTTGATATGTACTTCAGTATGCATTAAAACTATTGCATGTTAGCCATAGTTCATTATTTGTTCTGTTCCATGTTACCAGCTTTTGCAGGTGATTTAGTCTTCTGTTTTCCTGTATTCCAAATGTGCTTATTTGTACTGTCCTTTTATAGCTTTTCCTCCCACCCTCAGGAAAACTTTCCATAATCAGCGGGGTATGAAAAAATGTAAATACTCCAGGGAAAGAAGCATAATACTTTGGTTAATGCACAGGAGTAGGAGGCAAGAGATCTGGATTCTATTCCCAGCAGTAGTATAAATTTTACATAATTTTAACACATCACTACCACCTTTTTCTACCTTAATTTCCTTGCCAGTAAAAAAGGGCAATACTCTTTTTATCCTAAAAAAAAAAAAATTCATTGCAAGGATAAGTTTATTAATACTTTTCAGACTGAAGTCCAGGTAGAAATGAAATTCCAATGTAGCTACGCCAGTGAAAAAGCACAGTGAAGGAGATAGATCGTTCACATTTGCCAAAAAAAAAAAAAAGAAAGAAAAAAACCCTCTTTCATGGTTCAGTGATACCATTTCAGAATTCCCATAGTGAAATATAATTGTTGTAGTTAATAAGCCATAGATGGAAGTTGTTTCTATTCAGAAGGCTTGTTGAAGTCTTAACCAACATTATAAAGCAGGTGTTCTGAATTCCTCAGAAAAAGACTTAGTCTTTTGACGGTTTTAGCACTAACTGCTAAGGAACTACAGAATCCTGAAAATTTCTTAACTATTAAAACTTCACATGGCTGGTCAGTATGATCTGAAAAACAGAGAAAAGAAAGACCTTTGAGGCCTCATTCTGTGTTTACTTTCCTGTGCCCTTAAGACCCAAAAGGTTTCCTTATTAAGAATAAATAAGAAGTCACACTTTGTTACATATCTTTCCAAAAGCCCCTACGCTCACAATCTGAAATTTAAGTGCGCTAAACAGCTATTTCATAATGTACTGTTCAGAAAATTCCTGCATTCATCTGGCATGACTACCTTCATTTCCTCACAACAAAACAAGGAACAAGCACTCTGGGCACAAAGTAACCACTTTTTTTTTTTTTCTTTTTTTCTTTACACGGTGTTTTAAGTTACTTTCCAATGCCTAAGGGGCAGCACATATTGAAAATAAATCTTCAGAAAACAGCTGGCTCCAGGTTTTACATTGTAATACCTCAAAGCAGTGCATGCCTGTTTTGAATGCACACTTACAGCACATTCCAGTCCAGGTTCATTTCAGCCCGGCACTACATGCCCATTTTAAGTATGTCCAGCATGTCAATTCACTAGCTCGCAGGCTTGCTGTGAGTAGTGATAGCGATTAAAGCTGTCAAAGGAGCCCTGATCTCATCAAGTCTAGCCAAACAGATGACAGATCTACAACTAGCCCTGGGGGAAGGAAACTGAAAGCACCACATTTCGTGAGTGCTGCCTGTTTCCATAGTGTCCCACCCGCTGAGACAGACAGCACTGTATTGAGCAATTCATACCACTCCATCCCTGCTCTGGCTGACCTTTGCCGCTCCAAACGAGGCAACGACCGTGTCACAAAAGCAGGTCCTGAATATAAAATATTAGCACTATAAATCCCACAATGAGGCATTATTAAAAATTGCCAGCTCTATAAATGCAGCTATTAATCACTCCCAAATTAACCTTATGCCAGCTAAATTATTACGAGTTCCTGTGTAAATTAAATAGTTATTAGTTCCAGACCCTTGATATAGACAGCAGCATTCCAAAAAGAGGACATGGAAAAAAATGCTGGTTTCAATTTACAAAGGAAGTTTAATAATATTTTTTTTTACTTGATTACAAAAGCAAAACCACTTCACAGTATAATCTCACAGTAATTGTAGCCATATATCATAACATGTCATAACTCTAGGACAAAGCTAGTCTGCCTTTCATCTGAAAATAGCTAAGAATGCAGAGGAAGGTAAGTGGTGAGGTCATGGAATTTTTTCCCATATTCCACTAGAGAGCAGTATTCTTTTGTAAAAAGCAGGTAAGTTATTCTCTAGAAAAAAAAAAAAAGAAAAAAAAAAAGAAAGGCTGTGAAGAATATCTCTTTCTATCTCTTGCTGAAAGAAGCTACTGTGGTCATTTTTTAGAGGAGTTTGTGCTTATTCTGTAGCATCGACTGTATCCAAACTGTGAGAGGAGAAGCAATGTTTTCTATCTACATTACTTGAATAAAACACTTTTGTTCTCTTTCTGAAAAGAATATAGTAAAAGATGAAAATAGCCACTGACTTTGAAGATGACAGAACTCAAGCAAGACTCTAAGTATCTACATGACAATGAAGTTGCAAAAAAAAAAGAAAAAAATTAAGATGGTTGCAATTCAGAAAAATGTAAGCTTCTTTATATCAGATTTAATAGAAAGTAAATGTGATGGTAAACTATTTTGGGGGTAGTAGATGGGAATGAGAATTCCTGCAGCTACAAAAATCCAAAGTAGAATTTTAATGTTGCACTAAAAATACGGCACTGAAAATACAGCACTACAGGCACTTTGTTAATATCTGTTTTACTGATGACTTGGCAATAGAAGACACAAAAAGAGGCCTTTGCTTTGAACCTGAAGAATTTACAAATGCTTTTATTATATCAATGTGTTTCTGACCTTATGTCTTTATCACATGTAAACAAAATTAGGAAAACAAGTTGTTTTAGTTGCTTGATAAGCATAAAGCTCTTGGGTAATCCATTTACTTTTCCCCTGAGAAGGAAATTAATAATCTGTCATACAGCTGGGTTCAATTCTTCTAGGGGGATAAAGGTTTGTTTCTGGTGCCAATCAGCAACAAATGATGTGTTTTCCTCCTTTAGGGATCACAGAACAGTTCTTATCCAATTATGCTTAGGGCTTCTCCCCATCTTCCTCATGCTATTACTGCTTCACTTTTTATAAGATCTTGAACTCCAGTCAGAGGCAACAAAAAACAAGAAGAAGAGGGGAAAAATGAAAAAGCTGATACTGATAGGAGGGCAACAAAAGGAAACCTGCTTCAAAGCAGAGCTAGTTAATTTTTTCAAAGAACACTGAAAAGTGCATGTGCATTTTCATGCAAGCATATCTGTGGTTTTTCACCAAGACTTGGGGATACTCAGTGGCATACGCAGTGATTGGCTGCATTTGTATGGGGGAATAAACTAGATTTTTTTTCACAAATGCCCCAAGCTACCACAGAGAAAACAAATGCAGGAATTGCAATTGAAAGAGTAATAAAAAGACCAGGATCAGTCCTGCAAAAAAAAAGAAACACCTCATTTAGGTGCATGAGCTGAGCCACATATATTGTGGGCAACAACACTAGCACCTCCTTCAAAACATACAGTCTGACAGATGGTTAGGTCTGGATTCCTCAGCCCCAAGTCATTTAATTGCACTTACCTACTACTAAGTCCCTCTCTCATCCCCATAGTCGCATAGATACAACAATTTCACATTGTCAGATGGGCAGACTCACCAGAAGCTCCTGAGATTCCTGAAAATTCACACTTTGAAGACCAGCCTGAGACCCTCCTGGCCCAGCTAAATAAGCCTGGATTCAAAATACACAAGAGTTTAGAAAACAGAGGGGTAAGATCTAGAAGAGGATGCAGGGTAGCTAGGAAATAAAGAACATAACTAGAAAATGCAGCAAGTCTCAGAAAGCCCTGTGAAAACTTGCAACTAACACTTGAGACTAAGCACATATAAAAGTAATGTAATTTTGCACATAATTTTGTCCAGCCCCTAAGATTTTTGCACAGCTTTGGCAGTCTGACCTATAAATACACCAACATGTAGTCACTTAACATTATCAGCAAAATATTCTATTCTATAAGGTAAAATGAGCATTTATGGATGTGCCTTGCTAAACAAAAGTTCCAATAACACTGTAAGCCAACTGCTATTCCTTTTTGTACAAGGCTGAAGTTTTGTTTTAGCTCTGATACGGAGGGCGAATTACATTTATTTTCCTTCTACCCCCTCTCTCTTATTAACTACTTTTGTTAGTCCATGTAATCCAAGGGACTGGGGCAGAAGAAATGGGATGGAATCAATATCTTGTGTTTGTCTACCTCATCACTTTAAAATGGAAAGTGCCTGTCGAAATACAAGCAATATACTTCCACTGTTTTAAGGGCAAATGAAAACATTTTTTTTTCTATTACAGAGCCCAGAGCTTAACTACTTCCTTTATACAGGTTTCTGACTTGCAATATCAGTTCCTGAACAGTTTCAGTGGAAAGAGAAAAGAAGATAGTAACAGTTAGACTTTGTGTGAGTCTGTGTGGAATTTTCCCAAACTCACTAATAAAAGTTTTGGTGTTTTTTGTTTGTTTTTGTTTGTTTGTTTGTTTGCAACATGACCTTATGTGTTTAGGATTCCATTCTTAGGGGATAATCACTGATAGATCTAACAATCCTACAAAAATGCTATGATGTTTTAGCCAAGGTTCTAATTCGCAGTGCTTTGACAGATTATTTAAGCCTGAAGATTCAATGGTCTGCCCTGATCAGCACCGGTCCTGATCTCTAGTTTTTAGATGAGCTTTTGAACAAAAAAGAAGGCCTAGTAATCTTCAAAACAGGCACCCAGCCTCAAGAAGCAAGGAAGAAAAAGGACCACAGCAAACTGAGACCAGACTTCTAATTGTGGTAAGATCTCTTTTGCTTAATAAAATAACTTCAGTATATCCTCGTGTGAGTTTACAATCTTGCCCACTATGACACTGCTCAGACGAGGGAAAGAATATGTAGAGCATTGCATGAGCATAATCTCCATGTAATAGGTCTCACTTTCTAAGCTTTATTTTATATATATAGATATAGAATTCTGACTCACATGTTGTTTACTTTCTTTGCTTGTGTGTTTAAGAAAATATATTATTCTATATAAACTGTGGTTCCTTAAGCCGAGTATAAAAGTTATCTGTTTAAATTCTCCATTCCTGGAAGTAAAAATTAAGACAAAGTATCTGGAAAAGTATCTGAAAACATATTAAACATAACACTTTATGTCCATACAATGCCACATAGCACAGTTTTTAATTCAGGATTAAATATATGTATGACTTCAAGCATATGAGCAGTTCTATTGCCTGAATTAGAATTACTCATATGCTTAAAAATAGACATATGTTATATTACCATTCTGCTTTTACATACACTCCTGCTGTGTAGTTTTTCTCAATAAATATACAAATCATCAAAAGGAAAGAATAGATGAAGCTATACCTGTGGGTAGACATATAACATCATCAAAGTGACATACAGACATTTTATAGAAAGAAGAAAATAGTCCAGACACTTCTATGAGGAGATTTTATATTTAGTACAATTGAAATTGATGGGAGTTACCATCATTAAAGGCAAGTTGTAGCTTTAGAGAAAGGGAAATAATAGAATATAAACATGACATGTCAAACATTTCCTACAAATAAAGTGCCATTTTCTGTGGAATAGGAAGTGCACGAGTGCAACAGTTGCCTGCAGGCAACGATACCAGTATAACAGAATCACAAAACATTTGGGGCTGGAAGGCACCTCTGGAGACCACCTGGTCAAGCAGGTTCACCCAGATCACCAGGTTGCTCAGGACCGTGTCCAGTCTGGTTTTGAGGATCTCCACAAGCTCTCTGGGAAACCTGTGCCAGTGTTCAACCACCCTCACCATTCAAGTGCCTTACCTATAGGTTCAAGTGGAATTTCCTGTGTTTCAGTTTATGCACATAGCTTCTCAATAAACACAACTAGGGCAAAGCTGGACTGAACCTCTGCTCACAAGCTCATCTTGGAAAGACAGCAGGAGAAGGAGGTCCCCCGCTTATAGCAGGTGGCAGGAGGACATCAGTTGGAGGGAGCAAGGCTTGCTGAACTAGCCCGGTTCAGACCAGGGGTACAAACCAAGTCCTGCTTAGGCCAGTCCATAGCGGCACTCTGAACTGAGTAGGACTTCATGTGGCTGCTTAAATCACTCCTTGATTGCTTCTTATTACAGAAACAGATCCACAGCAGACTACCGTATTGAAATACTGTCTCTTGCTTACATAGATGATCCTGCTCTGGTATAGCTTTATTCAGTTCTGTTGCTTTATGACACCTACTAAGACAATGAATAATAAAGTAAAAGAAAGAATTCATTCCACTGAACTTGTCAATGGAATGACAACATCAACTTGTCTGAGTTAAAGAACAGACATTTGAATCATTTTTTCTCATGAGGGAAGAGATACATTTAATTCTGCACAGGAGTATCTCACATTTCTCTCTCTTTCTCTCTCTCTTTCTCTCTTATGTTCTTCTCAAGCTTCCTTCTCACGGGTCGAGAGCCTGTGGGTGAGGATTAAAGGGCAGGACAATATGGGCAACACTGACATGGGAGCTTACTACAGGCCTCCTGACCAGAGAGAGGAAGTGGATGGGGCCTTCTACAGGCCTCACAAGAGGCAAGAAGCCTCACAATCCCTGGTCCTGGTCGTTATGGAGGACTTCAACCACCCTGATGTCTGCTGGGATAAGCTCACAGAGAACAAGCAAAAGAACAAGCAAAATTAGTTAAAAAACAAAACAAAGCAAAGCAAAGCAAAGACAACAAACTAATCTAACTGAACTACTATTGATAAAAGTAGATGAGTCCAAAATGGAACAGAAATGGGATGGTTCTATTTTTTCCTTTTCCTTTAGAACTTTGGGACCAATTTTAAGATTACAATAAAGCAGACAAAAATTTGGACTCACTTAGAAACTATTTACTTGAATTTTCTGATACTCAGCTCTTCATTGCATTGTCAACAGTGAATGTAGTCGCAAAATACTGGCAAAGCCTGTAAGAATTCTTCTGTAAAGTCTTACAAAGCCTTCTTCTGCAATCACTCACTTGTGTAATCTATTCCAAGATGCATGCAGATAAAATGCATTGTTGATTTTAAGGAGTTTGAAGCTAAAGATACTCCTCTACATTTCCCCCCCGGCCCAGAGCAACTTTTGTGATACTGCAGTGGAGCCAGAAGTGTAGCACTCTTGTGAAAGCTGAATAAAAACTTGTTTGTTCTTACTGAAAAATATTACAGTTTTGGCCTTCCTGCTCAGCAAATGTTGATAACAGAGGAAGCCACTTCAAACAGATAAAGCTACATTAGAGCTTTTAAATTTGTCCATGAGAATATGCTCATCTGGAACAATGTTTGCAGAGGCAAAATCAGATGAATACTGCTTTCAGAACTAAATTACTGCTCCAAGAGAACAGGTCTCAAAGAAATACATTTGAAGAGTCTGGAGAGTAATTTCATGGAAAACAAATTGAGTAGGAAAAAGGAAAAAGAAAAGCGATTATTGAAAATAATATAAAACTATTTCAATGGGATATTGTTTTATTATTAACAAAAGAAAGAAGATGCTAAATAAATTATTTTTTAAAAGTATAAATTTCTAAAAAAAATTTGTTCAAATAAAGCACTGTTATTTTGTTATATACACATAAATAAATACCTTGTGAGCGTCTGGCAGATGTAGTCACACAAGAGAATTAGAAGATATTTTTCTCCTTTAATACTTAGTCTGGCCTTAGTTTTAACATCTGAGGGATTTCTATAGGTCTTGGAGTTTCCTCTTCTGGGAATTTCTTAGAATAACATTTAAAAAAATATATACTATGGTTAAGGAAATTGTGGTTAAGGAAAATAAAAATAGAATTTTTCAGTCTATAAGATTATATATATATTATATATATATATATATATTATAATAATAACCTCTGAGAAATTCTAGGTGTTCTTCCCTTTTCTATACCAAATTTTGTTATAGGAAGTTTGCCACTGCCTTTGGTTCTTTATGTTTGGAAATTAATTCTGGACAATGCTATGTATACCTATAGCTCTGTATATCTATAGATATCTATAGATACCTGTGTATATCTGTGGATATACAGCGATATAGATATATATAAAGAATTAAATCTGTAGTCAAGTACAATTTGACAATTCTCCCCTGCTGAAAATTGTCATCATCTCATTTCTTTGTCATTGAACAATAATTACCAGGATGAGAGAGAAAATATGTATAAATACTGGTTTGGTTAGTTTTAGGAGTAGTGGGGATGGAGTGAAGTTGGGCTTCATTACTGCAACTGTAATAGCATTACTTATCACAAGCCCCACCAACACCCAGCAAGCAACTACCACATGCTGACAATCCCAATTGAAATTTTGGATAAGTGGCTTTTTCTGATAGATAAATTTATAATAGCCTCTTTATTTTTAAATGCATATTTCTCTATTATTATAAAATTATAGAGAATTATAGAAAAATAACTTTCCATTATGACAAAGTAAAGCAGTTGTGAAGTCCTTCCAAAAAAGGGATCAATTTTGTTTTTGTTAAAAAAAATGTCATTAGTATATGATGTCCCTCCCACTACATTATTGAAATATATTTGGCTTCCTGACTCATATTCATATTTTATTTCAAATAAGTCCTATTTCATTCTCCTTTGTAATGCTGTCTCATTTTCCTTTCCAGCCTATATAGCTAAAATGAACAGAAATGAGACACCTGACAACATGCCTAATGTTTGATTTTCATAGTTACCTGGCTTCAGTGACACCAGTGAAATGTGGCTGAAAAAAATAAATCAAAGAGATAACATTCTGAAGTCCTTTCGAGAACATTTTACACTTAAAATTAGTGATTTACAAACATGTTTTAGACTTCCTCCAGAGTGTTTTCTGCTTCCCATTAACAATCAATTCTCTATGTGCCACTATTAAATATTAATAAATGTATTAGTTCAGAAACCAAAACTGGAACATCTATATCTCTATCATTTTTATTTTAAGTAAAACAATAAACAATATGACCAACAACCATCTCTGAAACTGAAAAACAGAAAGATTAAATCAAATTTTAATGAAGATCTTTATAAGAAAGCTGCACATTAAAATTTTGCCTAATGTTAATGATACTAGCATGTCAGTATGGAAAAATGAGTATATCCTTGCCAATGGATATGGTACAACCATAACCATTGGCCAAACCATCTCCAACACAAAGGAAATGAGAAACACTCACAATCTCAAATTCTTATTCCAATTTCATTTAAAGAAGAGAAATACATAACTAATTCTCTTAAAAATGGTATTTCACAGATATTCTTGAGCAAAAACCATTTGTATGAATATACATATATATGCACATATGTATATACATATATACATGTATTTCAAAATATATATATACCTATATATATATGCACATATATTTTAAAATATTTAAATGCTAAGAAGTCTGACTGAATTTACACTAGTAGAATATAGATAATTATCTGGGAAATGTTGTCATCACATTTAGTAAAATTGTACCAAAGAGAAAATACATTAAGATTAGCTTCCCCCAAAGAGATTTTGTCAAATTAATTTCATTCTTTATATAGGAGTGTTGTGGTTATTGCAATGAAGTATACTTATTTCTGTATTTTTACATAAAATGGTAGGCTGTTCTAACTTCTAATTCTCCAGTAATAGAACATATACACTGATAATAGAGTGGGTAAAAGTAATAAAATATTTTTTGTAGAAAAAGCAAGCATTTCTGCCATTTTGTTGTCACTTTTAATGCTTTGAATGGAAATGGTCTGGACTCCATGACTTTGTACACAGACCACATTTACTGTTGATGTTCTATAAACGGTGTGCTTAGGATGTGTTTTTTATTTATTCCTAATAAAAGCAAAGGCAAAAATGGAAATGTACACATGGCCACACACACACAAAAATGTGATTTTTACTTACTTTTCATGACATATTTGTTATACTAAAATTTTCAGTAACCAGTGAACATTGCAGCAGTTTCAAGATACAGACAAACTAGTTGTTTGCCATAAAACTTTCATTATTATATATAATTCTATTCTGTTATTATTTTATTTAATTCTCTATTATTGTATATTAGTATCAGTATTGTATATTAGTTCATCTAAGAAAAACTATGCAAGCCCAACCAAACTGATCCTGAGGTCAGTCAGGAAGTCAGTATATGAAGTAAGTAAAACCAGTAGGAGTATCCATATGTGTACAGCTAACTCTGTGCATAAAGATACATAGGATAAAACTCCCACACATATGATGACATTACTGCTGTGAATTTTTTCATTAGCTACTCAAAAAAAGAAGTTTTTCACTCACACAAGGGTTTCAAGTTTTAAAGCTAGAGTCTGCAATGTTTAGTAGCACAGTCCATCACATATTGTTGCAGTTACCCCTTACATCTTCCTAATTCATGAAATACTTTTTATACTATTTTTGTTCCTCTAAGACCACAAAAGATATATGCATTCTTATCCAAAACATACATTTATAATTTATAAAAGGTCTATCTCTGATTGTAATAAATCATTTCACTGCAATCAAGTAAGATTCTGATAGCTGCTCAGGAGAAAGTGATATATGTGCATCAATCATTCAGTACTATTTCATATCTTCATTCAACTAGATGAACTGAAAGTTAAATTTACTTGGCACTCAACATGCACGATGATCATATAAGGGATAGTATTTCATTTGAAAGTTAGGGAGATTTGGGCTTCTGTTTTTTTTTTCAATTTTGATTGCTATGATGATACTTAAAATAAACAATATAAAATCTCAAACAAATTAAATTAGTTTCTGAGAGCCTTTATTATTTTCCATGCCAACTTTACTTTGTCAATTATTACCATTTTTATGTATCTCTGTCAATTCCAAGCACAAAGGGAGATCTGCCTAGCTCAGCTATCTTAAAATATATACAATTAGCTAAGACACAGGGTACTTGTGCTGAGTAGCCAATTTCCTTCTCCTGTTGTGTTAATAATCCTCACATAATTATAAAGTAGTGGGTCATAGTAGTTCTACTTCAATATGTGGAGCATACGAGTTGCCTGCTTAATGTACTATTACTACAAAGCAAATTCCATAGATTTATAACCTTGTTTACTACTTTCCCATCCCATCCAATAATTGAAAAGGATTCAATTCTTCATTGAAAATAAAATACACAATAGTAGTACAGATTTTATTTGTTACCTTGGTAACAAATATTCCCTTTAGAATAACTTCAGATAAGTTTTCCTGTATGGAGTGATTGTTACAGTTTTAATAGGCATGACTGTAAATAAGATGCATTTGGCACGATGGCCTCAACATGAACTTACTCAAGCTAGTAAAGTAAAGTACTATGCAGCTTGACCTAATAGGGGAGTTTGGTCAGAATAAAACTGCTGATGCACTTATTTTGTTTTTTTTTTGTTTGTTTGTTTTTTTCCTATCTTACACCTAATCATACTCAAGTGATTGTCCATTGCAGTAAACAGTACTGTTTCTATCACATGCTGTGCTGTTAGATGTTTCAGAATTTTCTGTGAAACAAGAAAAAATCGACATAAGGAATTAGACTGCCCAGCAGGCTAAATGGCCAAGGATTTTGGAAACACTGACATTTTAATGCTTTGGTTGTATTTTCTGCAGCAGCCTTTATTCCATCACCTGGGGAGGCCGCTTGCTGGAAAAACTAGAAATGCAAAGGAGATATTGCTACTGTTAGCAGTACTTTTTATAGGTTGAATGTTTAAGTTACCCTGTGGCAAAGGAGCTGTCCCAGCTCCCAGGGATTCTCTGGACTCCAAGGCAGCTTTTCTGCATCTGGAAAAACAGATTTTATAGTTTTTGTTTCTTCTACATTACAGTTAGACTGTTTCCTCTGTATGGTGAAATTTCCTACTAACTTGCTAATACTTATGACAAATATGGAAATATCAATATTGTCAATCGCTTGGCAGAAATTTCAAGAAAATTTTGTGCAGACAAAACAATGGAGAAAAATACTCTATTGTTTTTAATCCATGGATATTATTAAAAAAAATCTTTAATTTAATGAGTTACCAAATCATTACATACTAAATTTAAATTTTTAAAGGATTAAGCTTTACCAGCTGTAAAAGCTACACATTCTAAGGAACTTCTAGTACTTACGCAACACATCAAAGAGACCTATGGACAGAAATTGTTTTCAAAAGAGACATGACATCTAACAAGATAATGAGTCTGTTTGCTGGGTTAGTTTATGATTCAAATTAAGGATTTCAAAGGAATTCAGAGTGGGCAATCAAGTCTTTGAAGCTGTCTAGAGGTAATAAATGAAGATTTCCATTTCAAAGAGAGCATACATCAGGGTCAAGAAGGACCTATGCAGATGAAACACTAGCAGTAGTTTAAACACCAGCGAACAACTTACATTGGGTTAACTGAAGCCATTCATATCACTCCACAACGCTAATCCTCTGCAATGCTAAACATTTCCATGAAATGCTGAACAGTCTTACTTTTCAATGGATATACAAATAAACAATATATAAAAAAAGATAAAGGTCAAGAGACAAATCTTCAAGTTAACAATCCTAGATTTAAGATTTCTCATCAAATTTGCATATATAATCTGTGTTTGGAAAGAAGAAAACAAAGTTTTATGATAATCAAAAATCCAATACTGCTTGCCAGTGTTCTTCCTCTCTTCAAATAACAACAGAGACCTGTTGCACCAAACAGTTCAAATTTTTGATGAAAGGGATACTTGCTGGACAATCCACAGAACGAAAGATGAGTTATCATCTTCAGCTTTGCAGCTGAAGCTTTACAGCTGGAGCTTTACTGTCTCTCTGACTCTCAAACATACTGAAAAATTCTGAGTAAAATGTTATGAGTAAAAGCAGTATCAATGGGCTAAATACAAAGTATGTGAGATATGTAATTTTACATTATTTACAAAATAAGATGTAGATGAATGAACCACTAAAGTGGATTGCTTTACTGCTGCTTGTATGTTAACTGCCAGAATCTATAAACATTTAATTTAATTTTCCTGACAGTCTACTGTTCTCTTCATATTTGGTACGCAAACTACTGATTCATGTGTGTAGTTGTCCAGCTTAAACATTTGAATACTGCTGTGTATCTTCTCAAGAAGTATTTGCTGTAGGAATATGCCCATGTATGTTATATAACTACCTGGTAGAGCAGGTACAGCAGATATAAAAAAGGAGAGACTCTGACCCCAAGTATTCAACCTTGGACAAAATAGAACCCATTTTTATAGTGATCATCCATGAGTAACTATAACTTACACAGCTTATATGTCAACAAGTAATTTAATTCATTTCCTATCTCTAATTTACAAAGAAACTGGAGTCATTAAGTCCAAAGGCCAAATTTCATGACCAGTTATATGATTTCATTTCCCAACATGGGGTTTGGTAGCAGGACAAGTTTGCAAATTATGTGCCACAGCCTGTACTATCTAAATATACAATATCTAAAGTATCAATTCTTGGTTTATTATGTAGTTCAAAAACTAATTAGTGAGCTGCATTTTTTTCCTTTTTACTAAGACAAAAGACTTAAGCAGTATAACATGTCAAACTATTATTAACACCCATAACTTCAACAAATATGAGTAATCCTATTGTGTAGGATTTGCAGTCCTTTTTTTTTATTTCCTACCCAGATGGTCAAAATGGTCTAAGCATTTAAAAAGAATGACAAGTTAGGGAAACAAAAATTATACTTCCTCAAGTAGTTTGCTTTTGAAAAAAATTGATGAATTCAGGTCTCATTACAGACAATACCCTGACAGACAGCAGTATCAGAACTTGAGTACATTTAGATTTTTAAACCTACTTAGTGTGGGAAGGTATCATTTCTACTTTAGTATTTATAATAGGAAAATAGATTACGTTAGCATAATTTATGTCTCAAGCATTTTTGAATAAAAAAAATCACATGGAACATACAAATGCATATTCAATAAGTTCTTCTTTTTTTTTAATTCCTTTTTGTCTAAGATTAGTTATTCTACTGTTTTCCTCCAATAAAGATCCACAGCTCCTGCTTCAGTTGGGATAAAAGTGAGTAAATCTTTTCTTCAAAACAAACCGAACATACAGTTTATCTGACTAAAACTTAAAGAATGAATAAAATCTGGCCACATTTACTGCTAGATATAATCTAATATTGAAATAAAATATTATTGACAAAACAGCATTTGTAGTCAGTATTTTGCTACACAGTATATTACATCTGTTCTTCTCAGCTCAGCTCAGTTCTACCCATGAATAATGATGATTCCCATTCCTATTATTTATATATTTTTTTTTATTTTTGAACACAGCACCCAAGAAAATTTTGACCAATGTAAAGTATCCGTGCTATCCTTATGTGGTTTTCCTGAGTAGTTCAAAATCTTTTAGTGCATCAACAAGTACTGGAGATACCCTGTTGCCTTTTTCTAACCTAGGAGCAATTCCATTTGTCAGGTTACTTAAACAGGAATCTAACTTCTTTACCAGGAACACTTCAGTTAACTGAAAGCAAACTCTTTCCCATATTCCTTCAGTTCTAATGAATTATATTTCTCAATCTTTTCTAATGGGTAAGTGCATATGCTTCAACACCAAATGGGAAAAATGAAAACTGGTTTCTTGTTCTGGGTCAGGGATATGAGCTTGGATATATACTTTCAACTTTACTGTCAGGAAGGAAATGATTCAGATTGTTTGGTAGTTCACATAGAAAGAGGCATTTTTCTTACCTCCTGATTCCCATACAACAATATTTGTACTCCACGGATCTAGACAATATTTGTACATTTATTTTTATCTATTTTAATTTTTTATTATATCTATGCTTTTACATTATTCTGTAAGAGTAGGAACAAAAATAACAGATAGTTGATGATCTTTACCAAACCTTTGTGCAAAATGCAAATCTTGGAAACTTAGAAATCTCAGCAAACCCCAAGAACCTGAAAGACTCGACCCAGAAAGAGGACAGAAGAATGCAATACTAAACCAAAAGTCTTTCATACTAACTACTGAAATCTTGTTTTTTAACCACAGAACAATCCCCCCAAAAAACATCTGACAGCTTTTAGAAAACTTTGATGGCTAAGTCAGAGGAAAATTAATCCCCTTTTAAAGGATTGATTCCTGTGACTGACCATCCATCTAAAAATAATAATCAATATGTGCTTTATATATTACAACTTCTGTGATGTACCCAGATTCGAGATGTCTAATGCACTAGTTAGAACTAACACACTACCTGAACCTGTCAAATCAAAATATAATTCCTTTTGGGATAGTAGCGTTTGGCTTAATCATTCAAATTTACTTGACATTTTGTCTTGCAGCACCAGGATTCAGGTCGAAAAAGTTGCATGTCTGCAATCAATGCTTGTCATTTAGAACCTAAGATCAGGCCCTTTTTGAAAATTAATGAACTTTGCAGGGAGGAAATTTTAAGAACTATAGGTTCACCTTGACAGAAAAGAACTAAAGTTTAGATTGACTGTTCCCCTGTTTGCTATGTATTGACATACAGTAGCAAGAAATAGCAGTATGTGTCTCTTTTTTAGTAGTAATAGGGTAAATTAAACCGAGGCTGCGCAACATGACCATGATTCTTTCTGTTGCTCATTCTTCAGGAAGTAGATATTTTTTCATATACTATTGGAGACCTTCAAATATAGACAAGTTCACCTTACCACCCAGCAAATTGCAAAAACGTGGTATTATTTCCATTATGAAAAAGGTGCAATCATTAATAAATAGTTACTACTGAATGGAATATTAGCTAATTACGTTTTTGAAAAGTAAAAACAATATTTTTTTCTCTTCAATTTTGACAACTAATCTCTTGTAAGGAATGGTGCAGGTATTTTCCCATCTTTAAAACATCATCTTCTAACTTTGGGATGCCTGTTCAGAAGCAAATTCATTCAGGTCCTAGTTTACCAAGTAATCAAAAAGGTATGCAGATTTAGAATGAGGGAATTCAAGGGAACTACTCATATGTTATACACATATTAAAGCTGTGTACACATTCAAAAGTGTTGATGAATCAGCATCTTCCTCATCCATGTGAATTATTTAAAATATTTTCAAATACGAAACAAGTCTTCCATGGATGAATGAGCCTTACAGAATTTTTTATAGATGAAAATTTGTATTTCTCAGTCACTAAAAGTGGAAATGGAAAAGGGAACAAACACGCAAATATAGACTGGGAACCATTCACTGATGGTGATGGTTAAAATATGTTTTTCTACTGGTAGAATGAGAATGTCACTAATACAAATCAATAAATATGCTAGAATAGGGAATTATTTAGAACTGCATCAAAACAAATCAAATTAAATGCAATGTTTGACACAAAGTATTTTGGAAAATATCACCTCAAAATCCCAAATAAATAACTGTTCTCTGGTTAACATCCAAATAACTCACATATTTAGTAATTATAAACTTTTTCAGTACATGTAAATACTTCTTAAGCTTCTTGTGCATTTAAAAACAGAAGTTGTAGCAATGTTTTCTTACTGAAATCATTGGAGTTATCGATATGAAAGAAGTGAAGCACATGCTCAGAGTAAGGGAAGGGCTTCAGCCTAGTTATTTTGGAATTCTAAATTTTGAATTATGCACTCTAAGTACCTGAAAAACACCCTATCAATAACACAAAAGCTGGGAAAATTCTTGGAACAAATTGTTATAGTGTGTTCATTTTTTATTGGTTCAGGTTTTTCTTCATTATTTTTATGGTGGTCCTTAAAGTCTATCTTCAAAAAAAAAGCTATTAAAGAACTTTGGCAGAGTTTCCTCATTCAGTTTCCTGAAATAGCAGAGAGTCTAGGCAGTGACATAAATAAACAGTTGAGTTGAATAAAGGGCTTTGGCTGGTCCTTTTTACCAGCTGCACTAATAAATCAATTTGATGGTGTGGATCACCCTGATGCATTCCTTCCTCTAATGCTGCTAACCTGGAGGAGCTGTTGTTTTACTATTGGGCTTTCATTTGCAATACTGGCCAACTGTTCTGAAAACCCAGATGTTTGAACAGAAAAATAAACAGATGACCTAACGTAGATAAAGAGTTTACAAAGAGCTTTATTTTTCACTCTACACAGTTGATCTTCTGCATACTGTAATGATCAAAGCTTGATCCATCTGAAATTCTGTGTGGTTAAAACTATTTGTCAGAGAAACTAGCAGGCATACAAACAAATTTAATAGAACTACTATTCCAATATTTTTATACAAACCTAAAATACTACAAGAATATTTGTACACTGAATTTGTATAATTTTTGTATACTTTTAAAGTTGTATTAGTCACTTTGAGGGTCCAACAGAAATGAATTTTCTAAAAGGAAAATCCTTGATTGAATGGATTTGAATGCTTTCACTTGCTTAACAATTAATATGAGTAATAAAGATATCAGATTACGTTCTGTCCCTATTACTCATATTACTATTACAGTTGTTAAAAAATGAAATGGGAATACTCTTCTATGCAAGTTTTATCTGAACCTAAATCCCTTGCAATTTGTTCTTAAAGAAGACATATATTCGTTTTGCTATTATATAAGAATTATCAAGGACTAACTTGCCATAATAAGGCTCAAGGTTTCTGTGGGAGTATTTGCCTAGTCCTTCTGCCATCCACTGGGAACACCTAAATGACCATTACCTCTCCAATATGTGAAAAGTCTCAAAATGATAAACAGCCCCATTTCTATACCTCTAAGTATTATCAATCCCCTTTTTACCATTTGAGAATCAAAGAAAAATGTGCCAGAAATAACTTCTGAATCTTCTCCTTATACAAAATCAAGAAGGAGATGCAGCTGGGTGACTGACAGCTAATGTTTATGTGACATTTCTTATGATGAATGGGAACGTTTTATATGATTTATGAAGTTTTTATTATGGTAATCCTCAATTTTCCCCTCCCTCGACTGAAGTATTTAAACAAAATCCGTGCTTAGGTATGCATTCTTTGTGCTTTACAAGAACAGAGGAGGTGGTGAATCTACCACTTCCTGAGTCCTCAACCTCCATTAAAAGCCAGTGAAAAGAGAGACTACTTAAGAAAGCAGTTTAGAGCATAAGTTTAATTCAGGTAATTGGCTGAATGACTCCAAGCACAGTTTTGTGGAAATGCTCATGCAGCAGTGCTACAAGGCATTACAGGAGCACTACCACACTGGTGTACTAAGCCCTCTAAAATCAATGACAAATTAACAATTGTCTAGTGGTTTGCCTTAGCCATCTATACTAAGGCTATTCACAGAAACACAGAATGGTTGAGGCTGGAAGGGACCTCTAGAGATCATGCAGTCCAACCCGAATGCTCCAGCAGGGACACCAAGAGCACGTGGCACAGGGTGGCATCCGGGCGGGTTTGGAAGATCTCCAGAGAAGGAGACTCCACAGCCTCTCTGGGCAGCCTGTGCCAGGGCTCTGATACCTTCACAGTAGAAAAATTCTTCCTCATATGGAGGTGGAACTTTCTGTGGTTCAACTTGCACTTGTTACCCCTTGTCCTGTCACTGGCCACCATGGAGAAGAGTCTGGGCTCATCCTCCCTACAGTCACCCCTCAGGTACTTGAACATGTTGATCAAATCTCCTCTCAGCCTTCTTTTCTCCAGACTGAACAGGCCCAGTGTGCTTAGTCTCTCCTCATATGACAAATGTTCCAGTCATCAACAATCATCTTTGTTGCTCTCCGCTGGTCCCTCTCTAGAAGCTCCACGTCCCTCTTGTACTGAGGAGCCCAGAACTCCAGGTGCGGCCTCACCAGAGCTGAGCAGAGGGGCAGGATCCCCTCCCTCGACCTGCTGGCAACGCTCCTCCTCATGCAGCCAGGAGCCCATTGGCCTTCTTGGCCACGAGGGCACACTGCTGCCTCATGGTTAACCTGTTGTCCACCAGAACTCCCAAGTCCCTCGCTGCAGAGCTGCTTTCCAGCAGGTCAACCCCTAATCTGTGCTGGTGCCTGGGGTTATTCCCCTTGCAGGACCGCACTGGCCACAGGCCTCCAACCAGACTCGGTTCCATTTATCGCCACCCTTAATTATGATAATAAACCCCTATTAATAGCCAAAATCAGTAAAGTTCCTTAGTCTCAACTATATCTGAAAATAGGAGATTTTTGTTCAGTACAGGTATTTCAGCATTTGAAAACTCTTTTTAAAAATCATATGTAAGAAACAGATTTATCCAGACGAGGAAGTATTGCAAAAAAGCTTTACATACATAATAAATGTTTAATAATGATAAACACTACAATCTGTTCATTCAAACTGATTTCATGACTGAGGAGTAGATCTGATATTGTCTAAAAGTATTCAGTTGTGATTTGAATATTCACCTTTTTCTTCAAAAGCTTATAACAATGAAATCAGTAACAAAAATGTAATAAAATTAAACAGAGAAATATATATTTTAAAACATTGGAATCAGCAACATTCTATTCACTATACAAAAACAAAACAAAACTAAACAAAAAATCTAATTGTATTGTTACATATGAATATATAAAGTTATTATACCAGTGTTAAGTGTACTACATTGTTGATCCTTCTACCCCTCAGAGAGAGTTAATAAAATTGATTAATATGTGTATTATTGGCATGTGAAGAGGAAACGGGAATGGTGGGGAATTCCCGGACTATTAAGTTCTTTGTCTTGCTATTGCATATAAAAATACTATGCAATTCTGTTCATTAGCTTCTCAATTTCCATTTTAAAATCAATCCTTTTTTGGGAAGGATGCTGTGATCGACCAGTGAACCCTACACTGCAAGAGAGCTCTGAGAAAATGAGCATGGCAAAGTGCTCCTGAAACTTAGGGAATAATGCAGGTGTGACATAGCACAGCTCTTACACAGAAATTGACTTCTGAAACAGATTTTTTCTGTTTTCAAATATCAGCACAGAGGGAACACAAGATTTACCTTGATTCTAGATAAATAGCTGTGTCAATTGAGTGCCTGAGCTGTCATCATCACAGTTCCTAACATCACAGTGATCAAATGATGGTGTAAATATTTCTCCTGGAATTCATCAAAAGAGTGTGAATGTCTCTCTAGGTTAGCCAGAGTAGCATGAGGGAAGCCTAAAAGTGGCTTAGCACAGAGTACACAACACAGAGTACAAAAAAAAGTGTTCAAATCCATGTATTCCTTCCTCATAACTGGGAACACCCAGTGTCAGGACAGTGAGCTTATGATAAAGACCGGTAGTGGGAATGTCTTTTGTATGGTGATTGCACTGTGTACTGCAACTGCAGTATCTTCCTAAGTGCAACTTACATTTCAGCATATTGCTGTAACACCGTGTTAAAATAAAAATCATGTATAGCCTCAGGTATCTTCAAATAAGTAAATTTTGATTTACTTTGATTTACTGACCTCTATGCGTAGAACAACCCGGTCAGAGAGTATTAGACTCTGACAGATGCTTCAGAACTTCAGTTCTTTGATGGATAGAAATCTCTAATTTTCAACTTAATTTTATCCATTGCTATTTATTCTTGTACCAACATCAGTTAAAACTGTTCTGTCCGTTATAGATTTTAGAGCAGTATTGTGTCCTTTCTCAGACTACGTTTATAAGACTAAGTAAGCAATACTTTCTAAAGTTTTGTTTACCCAGCAAAGTTACTGCATAGTAAGCTAGGATAAGAATTTATGTTATAGTAACTACTTCACAATAATTCCCTGTGTGATCATTTCTATTAAGGATATTTTATTGCAAGGCAGCTTATTCACTCTCAAAATATGTTATGTTAAACTTTGAAAATGGTCCTCTACTTAGCTGTTTCCCTCTTCCTGAGAACAAAGAATACTTAAAGAGTGGTATAATGGAAGTAATGTAGAGTGATTAGCCTGATATCTTACTGAGAGCTTACCATGCAGACAAGCCTTCTGTCTTTCTGTATGAGGTAGGTAAGCTTACCTTCTTATGTCATTAAAAAATTCAATAGCATTGGTCTTATGACTAATTATTGAGGAACCTGCCTAGCAGCTTCTTTTCCCAAAACAGGTAACCTTTCAGAGACTTTCTTATCCACCTTTAAATTCTCTATTGATCATCCTCTTCTCCAGTTTGGTTAATAATTTTGCATGCGTATGAAAGTCTGGAGAGACCAGTCTGGAGAGACCAGTAAAGATCTTAAATGGATTGGCATAAGTTAAACAGCAGAAAAAATGAAGTAAAGACATATATTTAAAAAAAAAAACAAGCTAGTTGTTACAAATGCAAAAGAAGAACATGTAGTCTTGTAAGACAGGGGTAAAGTCGTAACAAGACTAGTCAGAAAAGAGTCTAGGGATCAGCTTGTTAAAAACTATAAAAGTTAATTTTAAAAAAGTGTTTTCAGGCATCTCAGGATCAGGAAGCCTGCCACAGAGTTTGTCAGGCTGATAGGCAATTAAGGTGTAGAAAACATAACAAAGAATATCCATAGCAGAAAATCAATTATTCGTCTGAGTATCCACTTACAGAAAGGATACAGAAGTTTCTCAACAAAGCCACAGCTCATGGAGGGAAAGGAATGGGATCATATTAAAGCATCAGTAGAACAGAGTTTGGAATAAGTGGATAAAATGAACAGTATCAAAATGCACTGATAAATTACAGATAGGTAGTTTTTACCCAGATGTTCCATAGGAACTAAAATCCAAATTTGCTGTGATGTGGAATCCATCACTATAATTATTGCCTGTATCAACAGAATAGAAATTAAATAAAGTGTAACATCATCTTTTAAAAAGAGATCTATGAAAAATCTTGAAAATTACAAACCACTTTTTTTGACCTTTGCTCTGAGCAACTTAGCAGTACAATTCCTTATCATCGTAAAGAATATAATGCTAAGCTGACGCATTATACAATCCTGGACAAAAATCAACACCGCTTTTACAATATAAAGCACTCCTTGAAGATTTAATATACCAGTGTTCACAGTAGAAGAATGTCAGTTATGGGAGTAGACTGCATTCAAAACTAATATAAGAAAAAGTAAATGATGAGGTTACAAAATGTGCTGGTGGTAAATAATTATTTAAGATAACCCAAATGAAAGTTGACTAGCAAGATTTGCAGGAGGATCTTATAATATTGAATGGGTATGGTGAAATTAAATGTCAAGACAAAGCCTTTGTGAACACAAAGAAACTTACATAGAAAAAGTCACCTTACGCATACTAAGACAGTGATGGATACTTAATAACTTATTACTCCTCAGAAACGAGTCACAGTAGATAGCTCTCTGAAACTGTCAACTCCTTGGCAAGAGCCAAAATATCATATAGATATGTATAAGAACTGAGGAAGAAATATATAAGAACTGAGACTGAGTTAGAAATCACTATCATTTTGCTACTAGATTTTTTTTTATTTAAAATATAACGTGGCTATGGTCATTCTATCTAAAACAGATAACATAAAACAAGGACAACAACACACAAAAAAGCAAATGACTCCCATATGAGATGTGATTAACTGTCTGAGAACCTTTCAGCTTTGGTAAAAGGGTCAGAAAATAGAAGGAGAGGAAAATACACCAGATATCTATAAAATTGTGAACGTTATGGAGAACGTAAATAAGAAATAATAATTCACTGTTTCTCCTAACAAATGGGAGGAGGTACCCAGGGAATTGTCTATAAGAAAAAAAAATATTTTTTTCCCCTAAACACTGCACAGTTAAATGGCAGAAGAGTTTGTGTTCATTGTCACAAACTCTTAAGAAACATTTGCTTTTGAAGTTGTAGTTTAATGTGTGAAATGTTCTAGCATTCAGGGGCAGTTATGACCTTATTCCAGTACACACTGTTCTTTGAGCGTGGCTTTAGCCCAGAAAAAATTGGCACTTCTGCTCTTTCATTCTCATCTGCCATTACTTCTTCCTATTGAAAAACAGAGGTAAAGTGCTCATTGGAGCTTAGATCATGACTGGATTGCAATTTTTACTTGCAGCATTGCATGCAGAGATGGCCTGGGAGATGACGACAGAAGACAACAGTCCTACCTTGGTCTGGGATGCAATCTCAGTTTTGCGGTGGAAAGCATCTAATCACATCAAAGGGCATGTGAATCAAGGCCCTGCAGCGCAGGGCTCCTTTAACCAAATCAAAAGCAGTAACGAACAACCATAGCCCATGTTGCTGCATCAGGACTACTTGGCTCTCCATCCTGAGAGGCCACAGGACTTTATCAGCACAGGGGTGTGATTGCTGTTTCCAGCTCTCAAGTTAATTGCCTCTGCAGGACACAACCTAGCAGCTCATTTGCCATTATTTATTTTCCTGTGTGTAGATATGCCTTTAATCTTTCTGTATTTCCCCATGTATAAACTAGAAGGCAAAACTACCTGCTTTGCTTTTGGAAATGCAGGAAGGAATAACTTTTTACTATTTGTACAGGGAACAAATGGAAAGTTCAACAAAAATTTTACCTCTCCAAAGTTAATGGCAGTTCTGTTGCTGAATTCCAGAAGGTCAAGGTTTCTATCACTCACATATACTGTTTTTTGTTAGAACTGAACTATATCAAGTTGAACCTTCTGTACTTTTCTTTTTTTCATTTTCTCCTGACTTTCTTGGAGTGAATTTTTCCTTGTCTGATCTCTGCTTGAGGTAAGTATCAATTTTTTTTTGAGTTATCTAACCATGAAAATAATACACTTTTCCCATATGTTCAGATCAGAAATTTTCCACTTGAATTACTGAAAACTGGCTTAAAGGAAGTTGACTGAGGAGGGATGAGGATGGAGAGGGAATCAAATGCTACTAGTTCAATAGAGACCTAAAAGCAAAGGGAGCTTTTTTATGAATGTTTAAAGTTGTCAATTTCATGAATATGAAATAGAGTTTATGACTTGCTGTATGGAATGGTGGTGAAATGGTTACAGTTGATGCATTTTAGGATGATTTGTTAACTTACAAATTTAATAGACAATGCTTCTTTCTTTCAATAGGAAAAATTTTGCTATTCTATGCAAAACTACCCTCACACAGATTTAACCCACAAATAAGTAGGCAAATCAAGAACCATTTACAGTGTAAAGCAGTTCTGAAACAGTGATTTCAGACAGCTGAAAATCTGTCTCCTAACATACAAATTTTAATCATTTCAAAAATTACATTTTTCCAGTAATTCTGCAACTGCATAGTTTTACATTTTCTATAAATAACATTTTGATAGTACTTTACTACCCTACATTCCTATGAACACCGTGGGGATGTGATGTGCAAGGTGGGGCACCAAAAATTCTCAAAAATTTAGCACTGAATGGAAGTACTGATTTATGCAATGACAACTCATTACAGACCGTAGTACAATCAAAAATATTTACAGGCATTTAGTGAATCTCTATGAAAATAAAATTGTCACTCTGGTTATTTAGAAGTGCAGTCTGCAGTGTACAACTGTAATAAGATGTAAATAAAGATGGAAATTGTTGTTTTATTGATAGAATCTGAATCCATTAGATCAAAGCAATCAAGAATTGATGAAGGAAAGAAGAGAGGAGGTAAAGAAAGGAGAGAGATTATGAGTTAGCACTAAACTAGTTGTTTGGGTGGCAGATCTTGCTAGTGAGGATGTGAGGACATTTGGCTTGCAAATTTTAGGTGACAATTAACCCTGTTCCCTGAGACTGTTCACTCATGATAAGTGTAGACTCAGAGCAGATAACATCTTCTGTAGCACTGAGTCATGCCATGGTGCAGACCTAAGCCTGAAGGCAGTAGAATATGCATTGTGTATGCATATGTTAAACATTCTAGCTTAACATATATGCTACGCAAATTATTTAGGTTCCTGATAGATCATTAATGGTAGATACTACAATGATCACGTAATGTATGAAGAGAAGTTGGGTGTATTTATTGAAGACACAAAAATAACAGAGGGTATTGTGTGATCTTCACTTCTTATGGAATGTTGCTCACCCTTTTGCAGCAAGGGAGGAAGACATGAGATATTTTCTTCACTTCTCCAAAAAAAGATATCTGTAGTGTGTGATTTCAAGCTTCTGTGTCAAAATATTGGTCCAATCAAAATGTTTTTCTGTATATACACAGCTACAACTATATTGTCGATAGCATGAGTATCTGAATACTTCATGTCACAATGAAGAGAGGAAGTGATTTTCCAAGGCTCCAGGGAGAACTGAACACCACAACTTGAAGCTAAGGTTTTAGTCAGACTTTCCCCTCTTCTTAGGGCTATCTCAACAGATATCTCAGGGCAGGCATCTCAGCAACACTCTGAAACCACTTACATTTTTTTGCCAGACAGAAATTTGAACTCATCAAAATCAATCCTTCCCCTGAAGGTGGTTCAAAGGCTCTGTAAAACAAAACCTCAAAACAAACAANAAAAAAAAAAAAAAAAAAAAAAAAAAAAAAAAAAAAAAAACCCACAAACTTACAAAGCTTAATACCAATATACCCACCTTACTTATTCTGAGCAGTGCACTTGAAACACATGCTTCCAAGCTCCTATATATTTTGGACCAGTTAATGAGCTGAAGGAAGATGGAATCTGGAAAACACAAAAAGAAAGTAAATATATTTCTTTAAATTCTATGAAATTTTAAGATTCCTTTTCCTAGTTTTCACTGAGATAGTTTTCCAGACTGAAGAGGCAGAGGGAATGAAGACAGCAATAGACAGGTTCTTCAAAATCACTCTAGTTTATGTTCATAAACTTCTCTGTTTATATACATTTAACCCTACCCTCTACTTTAATAATGTGGAAAAAGAAAAGTTTTGTTATTGAGCCTTCCTCATCCTAACTGCCCAATTCCTTGACTTCAATTACATACTTTTCGAATGAGGTAGAATGTTAACTCCATTTCCCATAGTGAGTACAATTTCCTTTAATATAATCTGATTATAAATTGTTTCAATAACCCAGCTAGCAAGATGACTGAACAGAAATATCTTACTATGAGCTCTAATTGATTAATTCATAAATATTAACATTCAGGAAAACTCTACACAGTAATGTGATTTCAGAAGTATCTGAAAAGCTTTAATGATAATTTTATCATGTTCTTTTATATGCAGAATTCTATCCTTTCAATAGCAGTGAGGCTGGAGATGGCTATGAATTGCATGGAGGCTTCTAAAGATTCAAAGGGCTCCATGCACGCATGCATGGCCACTTGCACAAAAACTCGAGCATGGTCATCTGAAGGCAGTAGCATTTGCTGCAAGATTCTTTAAGTTAAGTCACTAATTCTTTTCTAAGCCACAGAAATATTAGTGACTTAGAAAAGAATTTCTAAATGAAAGCACATTAGATCAAGGAATGATCCTACAATACGGATACCTTTTTTCATGTAAATAATTTCTAATAATTTCTTTTGCAGGGTGTTCTCAGGATGTGTATATACATGTGTGTGTGCTCGTATGGAAATATATAATCATATATTAGGGAATTAAGCTTTTTTTCCTTGAGACAGGAATGTCTCTTCTCCTCCTAGCAGGCTCATGTGTCTCAGCATTTATCTTTAATTCAATAATGTACTTTACACTAGCTGAGAACGGGGCCTTACATAGTTAGGAAAAAAAGATCTTTTGAATATGTTTTTCTTGTTGGATGCAAAAGCTACTGGTCAAGAATTCACATTTAGCAACATAGGATGAGATCCTCCAGAGCATAAATTTTATAATAACTGAAAAAGGAGAGATGAGGGAGAGGCAAAGGAGTATTTAAGGTAAATTACTGCATTACAAAGTGCAGCATCCTGTAGGCACACAGCTAGCTCTAAAATAACTGATGTCTCTTCAGGGCAAGTGGCACCACGCAAGTGTAGAAGCAGGACATCCGTAGCTGTGTGGTACTGCACCTGAGCTAATTAGCCCTGCTGGTCAAACTAATGAGCCTGGGCAGAGCGCCGTGCTGAAGCAAGTCAGCTTCACTTTATTCTGTGAAGTGTGGACATAGACTAATTAATAGGTCAGGAAATAGATAAAGTATGTCTGCAAGCCTGTTCTCTTCCAGGGAAGTCTAAGCTAATATGTTTTATCTCCCAACTGGAAACAGCATGCACAAACACACAGTTTGGTAAGATGGTTGGCAGGAACTCTTCAAATGTCTGCAATTAGACAGAGTTGATCATATGCCCACAACCCAGCCTCCCATGTGTTTCTTTGGCAATGACATTTTTTAAATCATTTACTGGACACCAAGAAAAAATCAATTCTCAAATTTAATTGAATCATTATTGTGCATTAAGAAAATATGAAATACTAATAAGGTAGATAATAAGGTTTTCAAGTGTTGTAAACACTTTTGGGAAAATCTGTTAACACAAATCTATAAAAGAATTTGAATGAATGAGATTTTTTTCTAGTACTGATGAAGTCAAAGGGAATACCTGATTTTAAATCTTAATTTTTCAAGTGTAATTGCATTTTTTAGTTATTTTATATTTCATGAGATGTATATACTTAGACAGCCACAGGTCAAGTCTTTGGTGAAAATTACAAAATAGTTATAGACCGTGGTAATTTTCAGACTATAACACAGTATAAAACTCCAAAGCAAACTTCTAAAGTGCCCCAGTTTTTCTATCTGAACTTTTTATCTGAACTTTATAAACTAAATGTTTACATAATATTGACATGATAATCAATTAAACAAGAATTTAAATTGTAGCATCATGCATGGAAAACCTGGATATGGACCTCTCTTTTGAAAACTATTCAAAGTTTTAAGAAGACTGCATTTAGAGCATATAAGCTGCCAGCATGGGGGTTAACTTACAGTAAAAACATCCAGGATGTCAACAACACTGATTGTATTTCATAGCAGGGCCAGGACTATCATAGAAGGGAAGGCAGTTGTTTTAAAAAGCTTGAAACTGCAGCCCTAAATATTAAAAAAAAAAAAAANAAAAAAAAAAAAAAAAAAAAAAAAAAAGGCTCAGCATCACTTTTGCCTCCTCCTCTTCCACATTTGAAGGTCTGGGCTTCTTTGCCTCTTCCCTGAAATACTCCTGAAATATATGCCCCTGACACAAAGCTTTTTAGTCAAAGGGAAGGTTTTGTGCTTAATGAGAATTTTAGGTTCCGCTGGAGCTTCGCATCTTTTTAAAACTAGAGCTTTGTTCATTCTTTTCCCCTAGCCTGCACTCCCGTTTTTCAGTTTAGCAATTGAGTTGAAAATTCAGTTATTCTGTGAGCTTCGTGGTCTAATTGACTGGAAATGAGAGTCAGTGCTGGTCCATTAATGAGCCCTGAGAGCCATTGTGGTATTTTTCCATAGTGGTAGCTGTGCAAATGAGAGAAAAATGAGACCCCAAATTTATAAATCAATGTTTAGAAACATGTTTGCAATTGAACAAAATGGTTAGAGTCCTGGAAAGGCTTTGATATGCAGTTTCCAGTTCTGACCATCAGGAAATACTTTGACTTTTTTGGATAGTTTATTTGAGGTACCATTTACAGATAATGAGAAGCCCAAGTATGCAGGAAACTACTTAAAGACCTCCTCATGCTTTATAGAAGAAAAAAGCATTATTTTTTTTCCCCCAGACAGTATTCCTGGATCAGAATTTCTGATTTTTGCTAGCTGACAAGCTAAATAGGTTTCTGACAAAAATTACGGACTATTCAAAACACTTCAAATGAAGGCCTAGCATGGACACTGTCCAGTTTCACACAGCAAAAAATTCAGCTGGTCTCCTCACTCCATACTGTGCTTTTCTTCCTAGCATGTTATATAGCAGAGATTTATGAAGTAGATTTTTTTCTGCATTTTTATGGGGCTATTGGTGTCCATCAGGGGAAGGCAAACCAGTAGTTATTGTCCTTGTTACTGAGAATCCTCAGTAAATGGGGGAAAAACAAAACAAAACAAAACAAAAAACAGTAGATATCTTTCTAATTTCTTCTTCAGCTCCTTTCTGTCTAGGTTCGAGGAACTGCTCTGAGTGTTGAAAATGCCCAATGAGGCATGAGAGAGCAAGGATATTATCATGTGTCTTCAGTGGAGGTTATTCTTAAAAATAATACAGTTTGCTCATGTAGCATTTCAAAGTCCGCTCTGGAAAGTAACATAGTATTAGTTAGGTTAAATGTATTTTTGAAGATAACAAGGCAGTGAAAGCTTGTACAAGAGAACTGAAATTATCATTATCGAGCACCTATCCCATAAGACTTCACTCAATATTCTATTACATTATTCAATTTCCCCTTGACCTGATTTTGTTCCCCTGATTATAACAATCATATAGCATTTCTCAGAATGCTCAAGATGGCTTCTGTAATAAAACCAGCTAAGCCTAAAACCTCTCCCTATGCTCTTTACAATATAAGCCCGTTTCAAATTGATTGACTAAAACAATATGCCCTCCTCATTCCTCAAGGGATTTGTCAGATGAACCTAGGTCACACTGTCAGCTCTTGCATGGGCTCATGGGCTTCCAGGGATTCTGAATTCAAAATGATGAAAAATGATGAATCTTGGTCATATGAAAACCCTCAGGGATATAAAATTTTATTAGGTGGTAGATGCAAAACACAATTAGCCTTCAACCCAACCATTTTATTCCTAGTGAAGGGGCTATCTGAGTCAAGCTAATTGTCCCTGCTTGTCTAGAAATCTATGAAAAGATCTATTTCTCATAGAAATGCTGTCATTAACCTTTTTTTTTTTCTTTTTCCACTTACATCTCTGTGTCTTGCTAAGGTCACAATTTAATACACTAAGGTTTGGATGAGATCAGAGATTTCTTTACAGAACCAGGATTTATATACCTTTATTTAAGTCATATTCATTGAAATATTCCAGTTACCTATCTTTGAGGAAGAAGATATGTACAATCACATTCAAATAGTCTGATTACCTGTTTTATGTTTATTGGAATATGATAGCTAGTTCTGCTTTTATTTACCTTCTACATTTACACATTTTGAATACTTTTAGTAATTTAAAATTTACTGATTATTTTATAGCTGGAACACCATGGATTTCAAAGTTTTGTTCTTACTACAGAAATCATTAATTCATTATTTGGTATTATTATCCTGTGATGTGCTTTGTTTTTCAGTCATAGATTTTTAGATGCCTATTTATCTATCAATCTATCTATGTCTGTATGTATATATATATAGGTGTGTATTTATAAGAGTATATAGATTTTCTAACCACGAGGATTACAAACTTATTCTTGGGTCCTTCCTCTGTTTCCCCTTTTAAACATTTCTTCATTAATAATATTGACACATTTCACAACAATTATAAGATTTCAGTGTCTTTCAAACAACATAGAACCAACCAAAAATCAAGACAGCACAGTCTTAAATCATTAAAATTCCATTTCCTATAATTTCATATATATATTATATTTTTCATATCTAAAGCATTTATACATTTCCTAATTTTGAAACTTTTTTTTGAATGATATTAGTATAAAATGTCTGACCCATTTTTTCAAAAAATACTAAAAATACTTTCTATCATGAACAGAAACAAAAATCCAGTCATAGACTTGCAACGTCAGTGGGATAACTCAGGAGTGGTGGAACAGCTCACACAAACAGAGCAATGTAATGGACTCAGGAGCCTCAGGATACTGAGGTAGGGGAGATGAGGAGGTGGGATGCCTTTCCTGTGAGGCGCAGTCAGACAAGGGGGTCAGATGACAGGTAGGTGGGAACTTATGGGTCACAGTCAGAGGAGCATACAGTAAAACTCAAGATGAAGATTTGGAGGGAGACTGCTTTAAGCAATATGGGGAAGTCCCTGTCACACAGCCCAGGCTTTTTGGAGGACTAACCTCTCTGACATCTCCTGGAATGGCATTTTGTTGAGAGTCTTGCAATCAAGAGGGCTTCAGGAGAGAGGCAAGTACTGACAGTGATGCAGGTACTGGAAGGACCAACTAGGAGTGACATGCAACTGCATCCTCAATTCATTAATAAGGAAGAACTCCAGGACATGACATAAACGGCAGCTGTAGTTGTATTGAGCATGAAATCAGGGAGTTGAGCACCCTGAGGAGAGAGGGAAAGGACAGCAACAGATCACAGAGTGAGCTTTGAATGAGCAGATTCTGGTTTAATCAGAAACTGGCATGTGGGATCCCATGGGAGTAGTTCTAAAGACAAGGGACTTCAGGAAAGTTGTCAAGTCTTTAAGGATAGTATCCTCCAAATGCAAGAACAGTCCATCTCAATACTCAGAAAATCAAGAGTTGGTTTGGTTAAACTCTTGGCACATCTCCAGCCCAAAAAGGCAGTGTGAAGGAATGGTAATCAGGGAAAGGCTAAATCATTTTCTGAGTATGTTTAGGTGGGGTCAGAAAGTTAAAGCTCAACTTGGAGTTGGAGGGACGTCAATGCCAACAAGAACTTCTATTGCTATGTTAGTAGTGAAAGGTAGAACAAGGAAAATATGGGCAAATGATTTAGCAAAAGGAGATGTAAATGTGGATGAGGTCTTCTTCTCTGACTTATTTGCCTCATTTTTTGATGTCTAAGTCTGCCAAGAGTCTCTGTTTAGTGTTAGGCCCTAAGGAGGAGAGGAGCTATCAGGTATAGCTTGCACAGGGACAACTCAACCTGCACAAGTTCCTGAGAAGCCATGTGTTGCACTTAAGGTGGTAACGGAACCAGACAATGTCCTTGTGAAGCTCTTCTCTATCATCTTTGATATGTCATGGAGATGGGAGAAGATCCCTCACAACCAGAGAAAGGCAAATGTTGCAGGTATCTTCAAAAAAACAATGAAAGGACAATCAGAAATGACAAGACAGTTGGCCTCACTTCAGTCTCCTGGGAAAATTGTGGCACAAGGACTACTGAGCACATTTCAGGGAACACGAGGGAGAAGGAGAATAGGAATAGTCAGCATGGATTTACTAAGAGTAAATGATTTACTAAGAGTCAACTGACTTGACTGCCTTCTGTGAAAAAAAAAAAAGATCATATTTATGTACAAGAGGAGAGCAGGAGAAACTATTTACCTGCCCCTGTTTCCCCCACTCATCCCTTTTCTCTGCAGTCCCTTATCCATCTCAGCTATAAATACCCTAGGGCAGAGACTGCCTACTACTCTGCTGATCATAGGACGGCCTCACTACATTCTGGATATGTGTCTTTTGGGAGTTAAAGGTGATCTGCAGAGTGGCCGTGGCCCAAGAGAGAATCATAGAATCATTATGTTTGGAAAAGACATTCAGGATCATGGAGTCCAGCCATGCCTGCTAAACTATGTTCCTAAATGCCTCGTCTACACATTTCTTGAACACTGTCAGGGACAGGGATTCCAGCACCTCTCTGAGCAGCCTGTTACAATGCTTCACTACTCTTTCCATGTAGAAATTCTTCCTAATGTCCAACTTGAACCTCCTCTGCTGCAACTTGAGGCCATTTTCTCTTGTTCTATGTGTAGTTATTCTGGAGAAGAAATTGATCCCTGCTTCACTACCACCTACTCTCAGATAGTTGTAGAGGTCTCCCTTGAGCCTCCCCTTCTCCAGACTAAACAACCCCAATTCCCTCAGTCGCTCCTCATAAGGTCTGTTCTCCAGCCCCTTTACCAGCTTCGTTGTCCTTCTCTCGACATGAAAGAGAATCATCTCTTCTTGAGGGTCAGAGGAATCTTTTTGCAAGATGACATACAGCCTGAGTCAACTGTACTTCACTCTACTAAGGTATCCTTCTCTTCAGGTTTGAGCTGGAGGGTCAGCAAGCCTGACAGCTTCGTCAAAACATAAAATGGTCTGCATATCACTGCACTCATGGTCTTTAGCCTCCACGTCAAATTTTGTTTTGCAAATGAGTAGTTTGATGTTCAAAAGAAAGATCTGTTCAAGTGAACATCAGATACAATTAATAATTATACTACATGACTTTCTTATCGTTGTAAATTTTCCCCTAGATATCAGAACCATTAGATCAGTACATCCCACAGAATTTCACCGGAAGGTTCAATGCACTTAACTTTAGTCCCAGTGACTTTAGTCCCAGAATAATTATTTCTGTCTTATGCTTAAATTGAGTCACAAATTACTTGATATTTCTGTTCAAAGTTTATCTAAATTTCCTTCTGTTCATTAGCTTTGTCATTATGCATTTAAGACCCTAAAGAAAGAGTGTAAAGCCAGCCACCTGTCCACATACTACCAAAAGGCCACATGGTAAATGATAAACAACAAAGACAGAATGCTTCCTTCCAATGACCGACAAGTATATTATTATTTTACAATGTTAAGGCTTGCAGCTTGGGATATATTTTATATGCAGGGAGGAAAACATTATAAAACACTACTTCCCAGCTGACCAAACAACCACTGAATTAGGACAAACCTTCAAAGCCCATCTGGTCTTTCAGATATTTCCTCTTGCTGTCATTCACCTTTTTTTTTGCATGAAGCTAAGTTCATATCGCAAAAGATTCCTTAAAAGTTCTATATTACTAACAGTTTTAGCTAAGGCTCTACAATGCTTTCTTGTCAGGATTAAGAAAAGTTGTAATGTTATGTAGCTGACTGATATATTTTTTTCATATAAGAATGCACTTACTTTTTTCCATTTCTGTAATTGAGAAAGGAAAGAAAAAAGGATACAGCATGCTTATTTAAAGTCTTATATCAACATAATAATGAAGGTTAGTTTGTAAAAACACTATTCTGAAAAAAATAATTATTTTGCCTATTATGTTCTCAAAAAGAAAACATGGTAACATTTTTGAGGTAGGAACAACTGCTTTATAACTTCAATAACCATGTTTGTAAAGTCATTTGGGTCTGATTTTGTTGTTAAATACAACCACTATATTGACATTCTACAGCTCTAAATGCATTGTATCTTTATAATATAACCAATACATACTAGGAACAGTAAAGACATTGTTGCACGGATTTAAATTTTTTAAATTTATTATTATTTAAATTATATTTAAATTAATCAAAATTAAGATTTTAAAAAAGAAATAAAATCTAAAAATGGTAATTAAAATTCAACAGGCAGTGTTTATCATTAGGAAGTTACAGAAAGACCTGTACATCCGTACATAAGAGAAGAAGGCATGCAGACTACACGGATCGGGGTGTTAATGATCCATGTGATTACGACAGAGAAAAGAATGTGTGGTTTTACCATATGATAAGTATTAAAGGTATGGGTTATTGGAGCCACAGAGAAATTGCATTAGACCACCTCTATTTGATGTGCCATAGTTTTAGCTAAATCTAATGCCATGTACACCATATATTGCAAAAATAATAATATGGTGCCACAAAGGATTGTACTAGAGATGTGACACCAATCTTAATTTTGAATAGCCTTACTGTTCATGATTTCTTTCTTAAGTTTGTGCCAGCCAATTTGATACCTCTTCTGGTAGCACCAAAATTCTTCTCTACAGTTGAATGCTCTCCTGTATAGCAATCTCCCATGCAGCCATTAAAATAATAAATAATCTTCAGAAGTTCAAAGAACTTTGCTGTAAGCAGATACAGATAGAGTAATAATTCATCCCAATCTCCCTGTTCATTTGCAATGAATTTCCTCAGCATCTGTTTTAGTGTTTGATCAGATCATTCCATGATGCCATCTGTCTGTGGATGATAAGGAGTGGTTTGCAAACAGGAAATCCTCGATAGTCTATATATTTGTTTATTAAATATGAGCTTTATCTTTTAAGCTTTCCACGGGTTTAAGTTCATGTTTTTTAAAAGTGTCGGGTATTTGATACTTACACCAGAAGTAGGGGGCAGAGGGCAATGATGTAATCACCGCCAGGCTGAGCAGTGTTCTCAGACTTGCTCTAGAGTGCTCATGTTAGAAAAGAAACAAATGAGGCAACCTGTTCAGTGTTTGATTATATATAATAGGGCAATATTTGTATCCCTGAATTACAGTCAACACAATTTTAAAGTACTTTGTTCCAAGGAACAAAGGAAATAAAGGAATATAAAATAAATAAAAGAAGGGAGAGGAAATGGCTATGATTTGGTCCTTAGGGAGATTTGGTCTTTGTGGCCCATATGATAAACCAGCAGCACTAATCTGGTTTTAGATATAATGGTCAGGAAATTAGAAACAGAGAGTGAGATGCAGGACCTACTGAAAGTGTGGGAAGGTGGCCAGACATTTCGAAGTGATCAAGAGATATTTTATCAGATGAACTAGGGGACAGGAAGAAAACCTCTTGGTGCTTAAGGCAAGCTAAAGGCAAGAAGCCTTTTTTCTCAGTTAAAATTAGTTGAAAAAGGTATGAAGAAGTAACACTAAAAGATTGTTTCAGTTTAGCACTGTTTAACAACCTAGTAAATGCTTCAAAGACAAGTTATTTGCCCCAGCTGTTCCTGCAATTTTAACATACAATCTTCAAAAGACCCATTACTAAAACTCACAGGAGAGGTTTGGCCGAGAGTAAAATCTAGTGAACGCATCCTGCTCAGGATGTCAGGAGCATTATTCAATTCCAGTATATTGTGGCTGAAGGGTATGGTCCTGAAGCTCTCCTATGACACTGGAGACGACACAGGAGAAGCCAAAGGGTTTTTTTCCGCCAAATTATAAACAAGGACATTTTTTCTTGCTGTACTCCCGCTCTTTCTTAATTGCTTATTTTTAATTTTTAAGTCACTATTTAAAACTTAGATTAAATTTGAATTCCACTGGTTTGAATCTCTTTATTAGAAGAGTGGATTCTCTCTCTGTATGTGCCAATTTTACTGTTAAAAACAAAAATTGGAACACTCCCCCAGCATTAGAGCATAAAATCTCAGGGGAGGACTAAATTCATGCTTCCTTTCCTCTTTTTGTTCTTGACATTAGACCTCATAGGATGTACATTTTTATCTGTATGTATTAATTAACATGTACACAATACCATAAAAAGGATTTAGCTCTTTCCTACAAGTTTAGGAAAAAAAAATCACTTCTCTCTTATGAAGTACTTTCCAATGCTGTTTTCCAATACTCAGTTTCTTAAGACTGATTCATGTATTCCAAGCACATATCTTTGCAACAATGTATGCTTGGTGATTTGGTCCTCAGCTATAACTTGAATCATATTTCCAGCCAGCACCGTCTTCATTACTTTGATAGGTCTGAAATAAAGCCCGCAGAAATGTTGTTCAATCTCTATCAAATAAAATAATAATAATAACAAAAAATACTAAGAGACCCTTTGTTTTTCTCTCTAGTACACTTGTATATGTGTGTTTCTCTGAATCATTTTGGCCTCATTGATTCTTCATCTTCTTGTTGCGAAGACTGTATCTGAAGCTTGAAGACCCATATTTTGTTTTCAGGATAGTGGAATATGTAAGAAAATTTTGAAGAGACATGTTTCTCCCGCTTTGTTGCGTAAAGACAGGACATGTTAACAATATCAGGAAGGTTAGAGATGAAAACACCTTTATTAAAGTAACCTTTCTACATTCTACAATGCCTCCACAACAGAAGATTTCATAACCATACATTATGCATTTACATTATTCCACAGTATGTTATTTGGAACTCTTCTATCATACATTTGATTTTGTTTGCTTGTTTCCTTGGGGAAAATAAGTCTTCTGGGTGATTCAAAAAAAATCGAATGAATTCCTTGCATTCCAAGTCACCATTAAATACTTCCCATTTACTTATCAAAAATTGGATAGACATTTAAATGTAACTTACTATTCCCTAAAATAATCATAGACCAGACAGCTTGTCAAGGTGCCATAAGGTGGGTTTCATCTCTCATGTCAATGCTAACTATAGCCTTTGGTTAATGAAAAGGCTTTTTCAGAAAAGAACAAAACATTTCCAACAACAAGCTTATTGAGTGATTTATTTTAAGAACAGAGATAAAAATCTACATTTAGGCTGGTACATAAATATACATGAAGACTGTGAAATATGTGATAATAGATAAACAGGATTATTAGGAATAAACTCTTCATTCAAAACTTAAACATTTTGCTCTTGCCCCAAAACATTTCACCATGAGAAAACAATGGATAGTAAAACAAATAAAACTTCTGTCTGTAAAGTGACTTTTAGAAGAAAAGATAATTTATTCTTGATATATTGTTTACTAACTTTTGAAAACTGATATATATGAATTATAAAGTTTCAGAAAAAAATCAAGGAAAAAGTCACTGGTTTCACATTACTCAAGTCAGTTCAGTTTTTTTTTTTTTACCTCTTTTCTCTCTGACTTTTTGATAATAATAGGAAGTTGCACAAAAACTGTTTCCTTTGGGCACAGATAGATGTTCTTTTGGTTGATCTCAAGAGTGACATCTCACAGTTCTTAAAACGTATGCCTTAGGACTTCTTTCTCTTAGTTTCTTTTAAAATATTACTCTTACAAGATTGCTTTTTGGTTTTGTTTTGTTTTTTCTCTTTTGCTGTCATTGCTGTTGTTGATGTACAAATGTCTTTCATGTCTGCAGGAGAGAAGAATGCTCATAGAATTTTTTTTTTTGTTGCTCCAAAACCTGCAAATTCTCATTACAGGCAGTACAAGGGAAAACAAAGATTTCCTCCTCTGCTGCTCTTTATAGCTACTCTAATAGTTTTTGTTCTTGTAAAAAGATAAATTTTTTTCTTATCTTTGTCTTCTGTGTGTCTGACCTCTGCTGACACGTTTGGAAGGTCACTAGCTTCTTCATAAATGCACAAAAAAAAATTAATTGAAATTCAAGCCAGAATTTCCTATATCCCTCTCCAAAAAATCGCTTATTAAAAATTTGTTCTATAACAATGTAATTAAACTATATTATTTGAAATTCTCCTTTATTCTAAAATTCAGTTCTACATTTCCTAAAAGTAGGTATAATAAACTAATACTCAAGGTTTCTTTTTTGCAAAGAAGTGTTTATATGCCTAAGTGTTTGCAAACAAATATAGGCCCTGAAACTATGTAGTCCATATAGTCTTTCACTTTTCTATATGACTGTATTCTTAAACAGGTATATGACTCCTATAGTAAATACAAATCTATCTTTTGTCTCAGATACATTTGACTGAAACCCTGGACTGGAGTGGATCTAGTTACTCCTCCTGCTCAGTCTTCTCCAAAAAGATTAGAAGTTAGAGTCCATCATATTGTGAGCTGCAGTCATAACATTATATCTCTGAATAGACCATTCTTCAAAAGAGCTGCTTTGGAATTTTGGATTTCTTTCTTGTAGTATAGAATCATAGAACCATTAAGGCTGGAATGGATCTTTACAGATCATCTAGTCCAATCTCATTGCAGACACTAGAATTAAAATACACCCATCAAAATCTGTTGTTTCACATAACTGACAAAATTCTAGTATTAGAGAAAGAAAAAATTATTTCATATGCAAAAGTAAGTAAGAAATTCTATGCAAGATGATTGAAAAAGGAATGAGCTAAAAAACTTCACACGGGTTAAAAAGAAATATGTTCAGAATGATATTTGCAAAGGGCTGAGTAGATTGAGAGGACCAGCTCCCTCAAACCTGCTGCCAACACTCCTCATGCACCCCAACAGACCATTGGTATTCTCGGCCACACTGCTGCCTTATGGTCAACCTGAAACCCACCAGGACCCTCAGGTCCTTCTCTGCAGAGCTGCTCTTCAGCAGGTTGATCCCCAGCCTGTAGTGGTGTATGAGACTGAAAGATCCTGCACTTGCCTTTGTTGAACCTCAAGAAGTTTCTCTCTTCTCATCTTCCCAGCCTGTCCAGGTTCCACTGAATGGCAGCACGGAAGATGAACAAGTACCTCTTATGTCTTAACTCTTCTGTTAATACAACTAGAATGACAATAGCCTGTCTTACAACGTCATCACACTGTCAATCCATAATCGGTCTGCACCTGAGCACAGATAGACCTATGTTCTTTTCTGCAGTATCATTTTCTAAGCGATTATTTTCCATTTTGCAATTCTTTTTCCTTCCACATTTGAGACTTGGTGGTATTATTCCATGTGCAAGATAGAAACGTGAAAGATGATTGATCAAAAATTGAAAGCATGAAAATTAATATCATTCATATAATGAGTATAATTCATACATAACTTTTTGACAAAATATATGATATTCATAAATATATGACATTTATAATTATATAACAATTACTACTACTAAAAGAAAAAAAAAGAAAGAAGAGCCAAATCATGATATAAAGCAAGCAACTATCTTTTAGAGTGTTTTAACAAGATGTTAGCCAAGTAGTAGTACTAATACCTAAGCCATAGTTGTTCGGTTTGTGTATAAAAGATGTGACCTGTTCGAAAATAGTCAAGCAATGGCACTTCTGCTGAGTGTTCCTTATCCAGAAAGCCCTGTACCCTGTAGGAAAAGAAATTAAATTGGTTTGACACCATTTATTGTGGCAAATTAGCACTGACCGTACTTTAGCACCTGATTATCCTCCAAGAACTTACAAATTGATTGTTCAATAATTTGTTCCAGTAGCTTTCTGGTATTATATTTAGGCTGAACAGTCTGTATAGCTCCCTAGGTACTCTTTCTTTCCTGTTTAATGATAGGTATTACGTTTGACCTTCCCTGCTCCTCTGAGACACCACTGGTCATCCACAGCTTTCTGGTGATCATTGCTAATGGTTCATAGATTGCTTCAGCTAGTCCTTAACTAGTCAAAGGCAAATTTCCTAAGACCCTTGCAATTAGAATATATCTAACTCATCTAAAAATTATATAACCCAAACCTTCGTTACTCTTATCTGCATTCCCACCCTCTTGAAATTAATTGTGTTATGCATACGATCACAATTAACCTTTTTGTGAATTCTGAAGCTAAAAGGGAAAAGGTGCTTTTATCTTTTCATCATCAACATATATTTGCTCAGCATTCCAGCTGTTAATGGAGTTATATTTTTCTTTTCATTTTAATTTATTAACAAACTTTAAAATAAAAGTATCACTTTCTCCTGACAGCAAATAACTACTTGTGAACTGAAATTAACCCTGAACAGAACTAGCACTTACAAACGGAAAGTCAAGCCAGTGATAAACAGTCAATACATACCTTGTTCATTATCCAAATATCTATATTAATAGTTCAAACTTAATGTATTCTTTCTATATAAAATTTATATAAAGGTTTACAATGGCATTTTTTCAGAATTCTCCTCAAGTAAGCATCTTTGCATTTCATATATTCCCTATGTATTGGAATTTAATTTATAAGAAAAAGAATGGGTAAAATATTTAGTTATGTTCTAGAACAATGCAGTTCTTTCCCTGAAAAGAAAAATGGCATTCAGTTGCCATTTGGCAACTGACAGAAATTCTCAGTTGATATCATTTTGATAAAATAATTTTAATAATTCAAAGTTTTTGTTTTAGTTTTGCATTGCTTTTTTAGCCTAAGTGTTCCAGTTAAACATTTGATATCTGTATTTCATATTAGGAAGCATTATTTAATGTTAGGTGTTCACTGTGCAAACCTGTCAAGGAAACCTTGGAGTTCTGAAGAAATTTCTGAAGTTCTGCACATACAGCTCTAACACTCATTTAGGCTTGTCTGGAGAGCATTTGCTTCGGCAAGATTAGAGGCATTCTCATATTATGGGAAATTCAGTCTGTTGAACACTGGCCTGTGTCTCAGAAAGCTATTTATAATGCATAAGAACAATTTTATTGAGCTACTAACTTATGAACAGTGACGGATATTCTTGCATAATGGCAGAGCAAGCACATTAGTTAATTACTCATAGATAGATTTATCATACTTCCATTTAATCCCTCTCCAGAGCACATGAACCCTGTGTATTGCTTAAGAACAATAAGTGAGGCTTGAAGGGAAATGAACTTGTTTGAAGAGCTGGTCTATAACACTTTGATAATTTAATCCATTTAAGACTCAGGATCTAAATTTGATATAAATGAAACAGCACTGGACAGAAGGCATGGCTGAAATTTGGTGTTAAATATAAGAATATTTAAGAAAGAAAAATATCACATCAAGAAATCTTATCACTTCTGGGAAAGTTTGTCTTATTCTCTCATTATTTTTCCTTTGGATTGTACTGTTCCTTTAACAGATTATTTTCAGTAGAGTATTGCCTTGAATGGGAACTAAAACTACTTTACATGAAAATTAAACATTAATGCATAGAACTTTTCATTTCTGCAACTTGTATCCACAGACGTGACTGGGATGTTTTTCTTAATCTCTGTGTATATTTTCTGGTGTAGTTTAAAAATCCTATCTGCAGGTAACTAGTTGCTAAAAAAATTAGATTGAAAAAATAATATTACGTTATTATATTAGCTATCTCAGTGAAACATAACTCTGGAGAAAATACACCTAGTGTATAAAATACACCTCATAAAATACACTCAGGTGACAGTATGTTATACAGATGGCCAGTCCTCAGGGATAAAAGGTTGTATCTTCCAAGATGTCCCTTCTTATTCTAAAGTTGAAGGACAAGTGGCAAATCTTTGAAATAACATATCTTATTATATCTTAAATTATTCAGTCTATAATGTGTTTCATACGTTGACAGAGCTCTTTGGCTACCATAACACATTAATATAAATGCATGGTGATAAGTGGGTCAGAATATCAGTATGTCTGATTTTATAACTTCCCTCTCTTTTTCTCTTTCTTTTAATGTAAGGCCTTTTCTGAGAATAGACATTACTGGAACAGAAGTTGCTCAACTGAACTTTTTCTTAAAGTCATGGAGAAATTCAGAATCCAAGCTTTATTGAGGGTCCCAGTTAAATTACAGTGAGAAGCCCGGTTATAATGTGAAGAACAAAGAGTAGAGTATTGAGTTCTCAATAGGTTTACAGTTCTTACTGACAAAACTTTTAACATATTCTTAATTCTTAAAAAATACCTAGTAAAGTAGATATTGAATGCAGAAATTTAATGTGTGCAGAGTTTAATGCTCTCTCAATTTGCCTGAAAGGAATTTCACAGAATTTTCTTTAGAACATTTTCCTAATTTTTCTCATAACATCATTGGACTTGCTCATGCACAGCGTAATATAAAACTATTGCAAATGTGAAAGTAATAATTTTATGGCTAAATACATTCTTGTAGTAAATATTCTGTGGTATGAGATAAAAGGTCTACTTGTATGGAAGGATACTTTTTCACAATAACCAGTCAGACATTCAGAGGCTCAGACCTCTCATGAATTTTTACCAGAAGTTTTTAACCAAAAAAATGTTTAACGACATTAGAAGAACAATTTCATTATACTGTAACTTGTTTGCAAAAAACATAAGATTTGGGATAATTTTATCTAAAAGCAGTTGAAAATTATTGTATATTTCTTCACAATAATTACAATACTTAGGAAAACAGAAAACTGTTAAATAAATTTTGTAGAATATTTGTTATCCATAGGTAAATTTGAACACATTTTTATATTTTTAATTGACATTTGCAATTAATGCTAATACCACAAACCTGATGAAATTTTCTTTTAGAAACACTGTGATAGTTTTCAGTCTGATGCACAGATTCTTTTCTTAAAAGGAGCGTGGGTGTATTTAGAAAAGAAAGTTTTCTTTCTGTTTTCTGAATTTTCTGAGAGTCAAACATCTGGACGGAAGCCTTTAATAACAAAGCCTCCAAAATTCTCTCTTGAGAAATTTGATGAAATCTCTTTCATTTAATTGCCAGTCTACTGCTAGCGAATCAAACTGAAACCAAGCTCTATTCAGTTCCTGTGCAAAATTCTACCCAAGGGTTATGAAGCTGTAAGTACTGATGCTTTATTTGCACACAGTTCCCTTCACCTTTCCTTTTCCCTTTTATCTACAGGAAGACTTGTAACATTTTTTTTTTTTATTTTCTTCTTTTAGCCCTACTTAGCTTTGAAAAAGGTTGGATAAAAGCATAACATTCCTTTCTAATTTTCATTTAAGATATTATAGTATGGAAACTATGTTTAACATTTATGTTTAACTTTTCTGTTTAACTTTTCAGTTAAATGTTTAACTTTTCAGTACATTGTACCATTATTATGATTATAAAAGTATCACTATCTTCAATCACTCTTCTCATTGCTCTAAGCTGATTAAAGCTTGCAGAGAGATTGTTTAGCAAGCTGCTTTTTGGCAGCAGCTCTAAAAGTGAACAAGTCCTGACTCATGATGAACCGAGAAAGAAGTAAACTGTGTAGTGCAAACCCTGCTGAAACCTCTCTGCAAAGTCCCTTGAAACTAGAGATTTGCTGAAAGCACCCTCACTGTTCACTGGAGTCTATTCATCACTGCTATGTGAGACAGACTTCTCAGTCATGTCCAACTACTAACATACTTTTCTGATAAAAAAATTAATTGTGTCTGGAAAGAACTTCATGCCAGTACTGACCTTAAAAATATGTGCTGTAGATCAGATCCTTAAGTCAAATGCCAACATCGCTTAACCGTCATCAGATCTAATGATACAGAGCAAGCATGAAATTGTGTACTGCTGAAGATGAGCTTTCCATAACTGTTTCAAAGTTACCGATGCAGTATTCTTTTTGTAGGAATTGAGGTGGTAAGCTGCAAGAACATGATTATGGCCAAAGACTTTCTACATGGCATGGATGCAACATACATGACAGTGTTTTTGTATGACAAGCCTAAATCCCTCCAACTAACTGTAGAATCCATTCCTTCACAATATTTTACTCTAAAAAAAAAAGAGAAATTGCATCCGTCTAGTTTGCCATGTGAAATTAAACCACAGAAATATATAAACAAAGCAGAATTTCCATCACTATTACGATTGTGCAAAACATCTAACTGTACTGATTGCTACAGAGCAGTTCAGGTCAGGAATTAAAAGCAATAATAAATATCTAGACATAACTGGATACAAGCAATTCAAAATGTAAATATTCAAACTGGAATTCACTCAGATTGAACTTTAGCCAACTTGCTGTTCCCAAGCAACATGCTTAAGTTGTTGCTGAAATACTGTGATTTCTGAACCAAATAAAGAAATTATTGAAGAATCTATAAATATGGGTAAGGGGTATGGCAAAAGAGATTCTGTTCACAATATCTCTGTCTTAATATCCCACCATCCTATTTCTAATGAAAAATTATTATCCAACCAAATACTGAGCACCAGTCCTGTCTCTACGATGAACCTGCAACCCAGTGTTGAGTTTAACAGTACATACTCTGGAGACACTCCTTGTATCCAAGCTCTGTGTTTATGATTTTCTAATTCAGCACAAAATTCTCACCTTCTCCCCTGACTTCACTTGTCCCAAAAGTGATGTGCTCACAGTGGTCAGTCATAAATTCATTGTGGTAGGTCCATCTTGCTTTATTTTATATACTCTCCAACATTTGTTAAAAAGTAATTTTTTTACCCAAAATTACCATGTCGGGGAAGGAAGCAAAAAGAAGAGAAGATAGATGGCATAGTGAGAAATGATATATATATCTTTCAGTTTTGCAGTTAACACAATGCCAGAATTCTTCTTTGAAAAGTGTTCTGAAATATAAGAACAGTGGAGTACCAGCAAGGGCAAAAAGAGTCAGAGAAGTGCAATGCAATAAATTGTCGTTTGCTGATCCAATAGAAGTACATGGGAGCTATTACGCTTTGGCAGCTATTTTATTTTTCCCTTCTGGAGTTTCAGATTGTCTTGTACATTAAGATAGGTTTCATCTGGCTAAAACTTGCACCACATTTAACTTCCTTCAAAAGTACGAACACTTAAAAAACGAGAGAGCAAGAGCAAAAGAGACCCACAACATAGTGAAATAATGTCGGGGGGTGGAAACGGGGCAGTAACTTTGCCCAGATAGTGTTGTCATACTTTGTAAAGCCTTTAATGCTGGAATTTATTTATTAATGATGCATGGGTTATTACCCACCATCTGTCTTGTGTTAGCAGTGGGCTGTTTCAGATTATGGTAATGTGTTTCTGATTTGAGTTGTGTTGAAAGCCAGAACAAGGCATCTCATGTGCAGTCCGCTTTGAGGCCTGCTGTTTTCAATTCCTCTTCACAGAATGGGCTTTTATTTGATTTGTTATGGGGATTTTTTCTTCTGTTGCCAAAACAGCTGCAAGCCTGGAAGGGAATGAGACACAGGGCCACATCAAACTTGTTAGCTCGTAAAAGAAACAGAATGTTCCAGGCACAAAAAGGGGGGCTAAAGGCAGGGAGAGGAGGAGGGTGAGAGGAGGGAGAGGAAGGAGGATCAGAGAGAAAGAGAGCAAGTGAAAGGAAAAAGACTTCTAATGGAGTAGTTACTTGGTTTTCTAATCAAGGGCACATCAAAAATATGTTTTCTATTCTAAGTTTTCTCTTTCTCTCTCTCTCTCTCTCTCTCTCTTTTTTTTTTTTTTTTTGAGATTTCCACTGCTCTTATGCTAGTGTAAAGCAGGAAACATTCACTGCCACCAAAAGGCAAAAAGTCCAAAGTCAAAAATCAGGTCTACTCATGATTCCGATGTTGCATACAGGCTGAAACACGTTCATGACAGAGAGAAGAGAATAGAAGGATAAGGAAAAACACAGCACCTCCCTTACTGACAGCGTGCATATTTAGGCCTCACTATCTGTCTGTCAGATTGTTAAACTCTATTTCCAAAGCTATGAAAACTAGCAGAGAAGCTAATTTCTCTGGGCTTGGACTCTGGAAATCTTTGCACTCCAGCTGCAATTTTGGTAGGTTTTTTACCTAGGGATTTTTGTTTTGGAAAAGCACTGCTATATTTCAGATCAGCACAACTGAATATTTTACAAACTATTGGAAAGAGACCTGAACATTTCACAGACAAAAAAAAAAAAAAAAAAAAGAGTTATTTTGTGTTAAATGCCAGAGAAATATACCATCTCATTTTCAGATTGTGAAATATATAGCATATATATTTGTCTCACATGGTAACATGTACTCATCATGAAGAAGTTGCACTCATGATGAAGAACTCATCAATAACTTGTAGAAAGGAATGTTCTTTACTGATGGAGAAGCACTGGCTCAGCTCTTGCTTTTTCCATCATCAGACTAGTTCTCTAATGCCAGCCTTCACCTAGTCCTGGCCATACACACATTTGCTAGATGTCACTGATATTTTTAATTTTTTTCAGGTAATTTGTAAGGAAAAAAATATTTTTGAAACTTTTTTTTTGTTTAAAAGATTGGTGAATTCAATCCTCCACCCCTTTCTCTTTTTTAGTGTGTAGTGAGAACAAAGTGTTTGTCATGTGGCTGTTTACACAATATAATTTCAGATCTTTTTATCATTTTGGGATGTGTGCTGAAACTATAGAAGCCACAATGTCACCCAGTGTCAGTGCTTTCTGAATTTTCACATATATGAATTTCTGATATGTATCATAAGTTTGAGATCACTGGTGCTCCAATATCCACTATGTTGGAAAAACTCAAACTGAGTTACTTGGTGAAGTTAACACTTCCCTGGATAAGTGTTCACTATCCCTTCAAGAAGTGAGTTTCAAAATCTCCAGAAGAATCCCTAGAATGTAGCTGACTTGCAATTTTGTGTCTGAGATTCTCTTTTTTGCAAGTAGCCCCCAAACTTCCTTGATCTGTATGCCAGTTAGAGTTTAAGAAATGACATGATATAGTCTATCTTACAGGTGATTTTGTACAGATTTCTCCTGTGTGGTACTTCTGAGTGAAGTGAATTGGGGTGAAATACTATTGTTTAAAACCTCCTTTTATGTTGGGTGACTATGTGTTAGGACTATTTTGTATAGAGTAGCATTTAAGAACATCTGACAAGCTCTTGCTGACAGTCTTTACATCTGAATACCTGGCAGCAGACCATCTTTAGCAGAATCTCTGTTTCCCAAATGCAAACATAAAGGTGTCATGAAGAATGAGATTTCTAACTTGAATTGGCTATGAATAGGCTAATCTGTTTTGTCACATTTTATCTTTATCAGACAATGAAGAGCAATATGAATATAAAGTAGTCATTATTGTCAAATTTGAATGAATGTCTCTCATATTGAAAACAAAAAAGGCAAAAAAGGATCTTCAAGGAATACAGAAATGTGAAGAGCACATCTGTCTTTTGGATTACTTTTGGACTTTTGGAATTTATTTAAAACACTCCATCTCTTTTGTGTTCAAAGCAAACTGCAAAGAAGTCATGGACCATTACCATACATACAAAAAAAAAAATAGAGCAAAAGTAAATTTCACACAACAGTGTAAGTTACTATCTAACCACTTTATACTAGAATGCACTTAAAATACCTATGTTTGATCAAAAGACGTGGGTATTTTGATAATAGCTTATCCACAGAGGAAGAGAACCAAATCCAATTTCTGTCATGTAGTTTAAGTAAATATGAAAAAGAAGCTTAGCGATTTCATACATTCCCTCACATCTTATTGATGCTCATGAGGAAAAATTACTACATGCTTTTTCCACATTTACACTTACATATACAAAAAGGGTGAATTCATCTGAGATTAAGATATGTGAGTTTTAGTCACAGATAAAATTAGTATCTGTGAGGAATTAAAGAAGATTAGAGAAATACTTTTAAGGAAATGGCCATTTTGTCCAAACATTGTTAAACACAATCTTTCACCTGTTACTAATTTTCTTCATAGAATCAAAAACCTTTGTTTGTCTGATCACAGGGGAAAGCAGCTATTTTAAGTTGTTTACATAGTGCAAACAAGGAAGGATGTGCATGTTAATTAGATATGGCCCTCAATAAGATAAGAACCTTATGTTGTCTTTAAAATCATGTTTTCCACATCATGAGTTTACATTCATTTAGAAGAGGAACTAGATGTGCACTTACTGACTTGATTCTCACAGTAAGAGTTCTCTGTCTTCATCAGTGTGATGTTGTTCATTTTCACCTTCAAAGATGCCATTTCTTTCTTTATGACATGGTTTATGGGTTTAAAAGCAAAGCAAACATGATGGCCATTATCTTAACAATATTCCAGATCGACTAGAAGTCCTCAGTAGCTCAGACATGTCTAGCAAATTCTATACAAACTGAGATCAAAAAGCTACCCAGCTGAAAAGAGTAGTCCAGAGGAGCTATTTAGGAGAATGGTCTATGAGCAGGACAGGGATGTCATGATTACTTCTATTGGTTTATTTTCTATCAAGCTGCACTATTGGTCTTTCTAAGCCAAGTTATATCAGATCTTTGGATTAACAGCCTTCATTGAACTTCGTGGTATGTCTAATCACTATTTGAATTCATTTGTACTTTTGGCCTCCAGAAAATCCTGTTTCACAGAGTTCCGTGATTCAGTGCTATGATCTACAGAAATAATTTTGCATTTTAAACCTAGTACCTGGTAATTTTCTACATTTTCGTCTGCTTACTTCACCAAAATTAAGGAATGATCATTTCCTATTTAACTTCAAGATGACAGTCCTAACACTTCTCTACACGTCAAGCTAAAAATCCATTCTTTCAGTCTGAGATCTCATAAACAAAAGTCTTCATGAACTGGACCTGAGGGACTACACAACACAGCATGGGTCATACCTTTGACTAAACGGTACTTCTAAGACAGTAGAACTAAAAGAAACTATCCAGAAGCTATAGATCTGGAAATTCTGCCATACATCAAAATTAAAGCAGAACAATATTTTTATAAGCTTAAACTGGAAAAGCCATTATACATATGCGTATGTGAAATGATGTGGTAAATATCAATAAAATCCTCTCCTCCCTTAGAGGGACAGAAAAAAAAAGAATAAGATCCTGTTATTCTTCAGTTTTTCCAATAGAAGTACTTCATTTTCAGCAAGCCATGAAACTATCTTCCTGTTTGCTACCTCATTTTCTTCAGTCACATGAGCAAAGGGTACTCAAAATAATGCATATTTAATTTCAAATATACACCCAAATAGCTTAATAATGTGTGGTATTTCAGATGTTAGTTCATGAACATACCCATGTTCCCACCATTACTTCTAGTCATTAGTGAAATAACGTGATGAAAAAAACTAAGAGATTTGACTGTAGTAGGCAACTTGTAAGGCAGAAAAAGAGGTATACCTCTGTAAAGCCTAGCATAAATCCTTTCTATCCAGAGAAAAAATCAGTTTTATATCTTGTCTGGGTTTACATCTTGAGCAATCTACCTTAAAACAAAAAGAGGAATAGCAAAATCTTTCCTTGCATCTATTTTTTTTCAGTAATTTTTCTTACCTCAAGTGCCTATAAGATTATCATCAATTTTAATTATATCCCTATTTTCTCTCAGTAATAGCACAACCCCCAAATCTAAACTTGATGTGGGCTTTATCTTTCTGTGAAGAAAGAAAATTTCTTATCTACACTTGAATTTGAATGTCTTCCAAATCCTGGCTTGTGAAGCCAAATCAGAAGAGATAATTATGTACAGCACACACTGTACACAGCTTATTTCAACAGATTGCCAAACAGAACTTGCTAAAACAGTAGCTTTACACCCAAACCAGTAAGTTTCAGCAGGTGTACAGATCACAGTACCTGTAAAATAATTTTTCCATGGTCAGTATAGAATATTTATTTTCTTTGACTTTAAATAGTATAAACCAATATACTTCATATTTCTTCATTACAGAAAGGCTTATGATGTGGGGACATAGTTTGTGGTATCATATGGTACTGTGTAAAAGTCTACTTAACTGCTAAATTGGCAAATCCTCCAACCCCCCACGAATGGGAACTGCAGTTTTCCTATAAGGAAATTGTACTTGTATTGTGTATATGTGAATCTTTCCTTGCTTTTCTGAAGCTCCACATTGAGCAACACCAGGCCAAAGTCTCTGAAATCTGGGTGGCAAAATTACTTGGAAAACTACAGAGTGTGGCTGCCCTTTAATATTGTTGGAAAATACACAGTAATATAGGGAATAATATAGGGAATTATTGTTTCCACAGTAATGTGTGTAAACCACATCAGGACAAATTCTCTCCTCACAGGCACACACACAACTCCCATTGACATTAAAAGGTTTTCTGGCACTATATATCAAATGGTAAAATATGGTCCATTGCGTCAGTTGCATTGCCCTGAAATTCAGATTGAATGGGGCCTCAGGAACAAAGAAGAGGAAGACCATGAAGTCTAAAAATGTGAAAGATCATGGAAACTCACATTTCACATGCACAGTCTCCGCACAGGTCAAAAGCATTTGCTTAAATATGGTTATACTAACATTATCCATGCATTCTTTTTTTTGGTTGGGCAATCTCATTAATAGAAAATTTTATTCCTTAAAATACAACGACTGTGGATTAGGCAGATCAGAGATTTGTGATTTTGTGGTCTAAACCCCAGTGGAGGTTTATACTGTCACTTACTTAGGATCTGGAGAAAAAAGATTATTTATGTGAATAACATTAAAGGGTTATGGAAAATTAATCAATAACTTCCACTTGGAATTCTTTTTTTTTTTCTGAATTAATAAAAGATGTTTTGTCTTCATTTTGTTTTTACTGTCCAGGGTGTTAAAGATTCAATTGCTCATTCAATTACCATCTTCAGCTCTAATCACCAGTTTGCAATTTGTTATTAAAGTATTTTACCAGTGTGCTACTGCATATACAGTGGAAGTATACTCATTAAAAATATTGCAGAATTATTTTCCAGTTCTTCTGTATTTCTTTCCATGAGATAGGTCTTGTTTAATGTAAAGAGATTTTTTTTAATCTCTACTGTACTGAATAAGATTTTTCTGGGCACCTGAGGCATTCAACACGCATCCTATTTTTCAACATCTCCATATAACAGGTATCATATATCCCATGAACTGTTCCTCTAACCATAGGCTATAAGTATTCAAGCTGCCATCTGTAGATATGTGAGACTATTATAGACTATTTTCTACAACAGGTGACTTAGGGCAAGTAATACTCATATAGGACATGTACCTCTATTCAAAAGCTGCTTAAGCATATGAACTTTGAAGGTTATGGACTATCACAATCTTAAACTGTCCGACTACACACAGTGTTGTTGACTACTAGAGCTAAGAATTACAAGAGTTAAAAAAAGAGCTTAAATTTTAAATTGTGATTTGGATTACATAAAACAACTAGGCATATTGTTTCCTTCCCAGATTCTCTCAAAAAATATTTGTGAAGGAGTGAGTAAAAATAGGAATTTTGCTTTGATTTTTGTTTTTGTTTTGTTTTTGTTTTTGTTTTGTTTTGTTTTTGGTGGAATAGGAGGGGAGGGCCAGGAAGGTGGATGTAGGGGAAAGGAAGGAAGGCAAGAAACGCTATGAAAGCATCTCTCAGTATGCTATCTGATGACCATTTACTGTTGTCAGAACCTTGGTCAGCTCTCTGAAAGCACTCTCCAAAAGACTCAGCCGGGCTAAAAGCAGAAGATAAAGGATATGGGCAACAAATATATATCGTCTATCACGCTATGCTTATTAGACCTAACGGTGGAAAACAGCCAGAGGTTTACCTCTTCCATTTAAAAAGCTTTTGCTGGGGCCAAATTACTAATTACTTGGAGATCTAGCAGAGACCAGCTATAGACAAACCAGCTGCAAAATGTTGCCTGGCAGAACAGCCAGACACTCCTGCTTCTTTGGTCCAACTGGCTTGAACAATAATGATGGGGTTGGCTCTGACAGGCTAAAGGTCTGCCATCAAATTTAAAGGCCACTAACCAAGAGAATGATAGTTTAAACCTAAAGTGCTGACACTTTAGGCTTGAGAAATAAGATTTGTGAAGCTCAAAAGGGTTATCTATGTATATTTGGTCAAGGGTGAGAATTATACACCTTTATATATAGTCAGAAGCAATGCATGATATACTTTGTTTGGCACTACTTTAGCTTTGATTCACTGATGTCCTTATCAAATGCTGAGTGTTATGTTTTTAACCATTGCTCTGGCCAAAACGAACTTTAAGATTTGTACATTTTTCCGGGAAAAAAAAACTAAGGTTTTGTTCTTTTTAGGATTAAGGCATAATATAGAGTATAAATTTAATGTTAACAAGACAAAATAAGATCAAAAGTCTACTGCAATGTCTGGGAGTCATGAGCAGTGGTATACTTACACAATTATATGACAAGTTCAAAAAGCATTGAAGACATTTTATAGCAAGAAAGAAGGTATTTGTATCTATAAAACTTTAACAAATTTAAAGTCTAGGAGGGAGTAGAAGCAAAGAAAAAAAGATTTTTTTTTTTAAAGTTGCTTCAGACTGTGTGACCTAACATTACAAACCATACAGACAGGGATTTTATACTGTGCTGGTACTGATCCTTTTAAGACCTCAATTTGAACCAAACTGCATGCTTTTTGGACCCAGAGATCTGATTATATGAATCATTTGCAAGACTGGGGACTAAGACTGCAATTGAAGATTTAGTCCAGGCTACGTACATAAATATATAGGCTTTCAAAAAAATTCCAGATGTTTTCATGTGGATTTTAGAAAATATGATAATTTTAATTTTCTCAGAAAGTAGAAAAGTTGTTTTTTTCCTTCTGTATGCCTATAGAGTTTATGAAGATGCTAAAGTCCTTCATTTACTAAAAAAAAAAAAAAAAACTCGAAAATTGGCAACTTCAACCAAAATTCTTGTCAAATCTTATGGAAACCTGACCTCATTTTCTCAGAAGACATTACTTCAGTTAATGAGGAACTAGTTCTTTTTTCATGTCCTTCTAAGCTTTCTATTCACAAATTTTTTTGCTGGGACTGAAAGTTGGTGGAATTTGCAGAGCTTATTTCTTAGCTGTTCACATCTATTCACTAGGAATCAGGCTGAGGTGGTCTAACTCACTTCATATAACTGCAATTAATGTAAGATTTCAGTAACAAATCAATGTAGGATTTGCACTGGAAACTAAGTACACAGTATGCTAACTAAACAATATTTTATTCTATGAAGCAAACTCCTTAGGCGGGAGCATTTCTTTTTATGGTATACAACTTGCTATACATCCAGCATGTAGACGAAGAAAGAGTTCATTCACTAAACTGGTCAGCTTTGGAAGAAAATCATGCATCCTTTTTTCCAGCTGGGGGAAAAGGATAAGTGCTCATTAAAGAAAAGTAGGAAAGCTGCAAATACATCAGCAAGGTCATTTACACAGATACTGCAATCCCATTTAAGATAATTTGATTGCTTTATTTGCCCCAGGGGCCCCACTCATCACATGAACCTGCTCATCTGTTAAAAAAAAGAAAAAAAGAAAAAAAGAGAAAGAAAAGAAAAGAAAAGAAGAAAAGAAAAGAAAAGAAAAGAAAAGAAAAGAAAAGAAAAGAAAAGAAAAGAAAAGAAAAGAAAAGAAAAGAAAAGAAAAGAAAAGAAAAGAAAAGAAAAGAAAAGAAAAGAAAAAGAAAGAAAGAAAGAAAGAAAGAAAGAAAGAAAGAAAGAAAGAAAGAAAGAAAGAAAGAAAGAAAGAAAGAAAGAAAGAAAGAAAGAAAGCCTGCTAACCACTTTCCTGTGCTTTGATGCATTCATTTCCAAAGTATTTATTTTAAATTGAGTGAGAATTAAACTTAATGCACACAGTTCCATAACAACATGCCTTGTAATGAGAGCCATTTCTTAATGGAAAGTACTGCCCTACTAAATTAAAAGCATACAAAATATAAACCACATATATCAATACGTAAAAAAAATAAAAGACCCTTCATTTACTCATTTCACTAAACAATGTGATGAAGCATACTAAAATGAAACACACACATACACACACAAAAGAAGTTACATCCCCCCTAGCATAAAGAAGTCTCTCTGGAAAAGAAGCAGCACTGAAAAATCTGCTCTCAGTTAAGCAGCCAAACAAACATAAACAGGGAATAATATCCAGATCATTTTAATCTGTATCTCTAAAGACAATTTTTCAATTTTATTTGCATTTAAAATCCTTTGAAGAATTTTATAGGGTTTTTATTTATTTACTCCTTTTCTTCCACCTTTGTAAATAAACCCAGCATTAGTTTCAAGCAAATATTAGAATAATAAAAATGAATCTAAGAATCTGAACAATTCAAGCTATATTTTTTAAAGAAAATGATCTTTAATGTTTTTGCATTTATTAAATTCCAGATGGCAAAAAGTCTTTCCAATTTCTATTTAAGTTTTAGTGGGAGAGTGTGCAGGGTGGGAGAAAGAGAGGAAAATATATTCTCTACATCAGCTAGGATCTTTGACTATATTTCCCGTTAAAATGTTGCCATTCTTTCCAACATTGCACAAGCTCTGATCAAATAGTAATAATGGTTTTGTTACACAAAGTGGGATATATATCACTTTTTGGAGTGATATATTTTTGGAACCTTGTGCTAGTCATGGAATTAAACAGTAGCAAAGGATCTAAAATGACTTCAACTCCTAGATACTTATGGATATTTCAATATAAAATAATAGGGAAAGGGACATACAGCTTTTTTCTTTCTTTCTTACAAAAGGACTATCAACAATGGGATTTTTTGAGAACTTCTTAACCACATGCATTATTGTACTATCAGGAAGTAGATGAAGGGACTCAGAATGTCCAAAGATGTTAAACAACTTTATGTTACTAAGGAATTTATGTATAAGAGGTTAGATGCACATCAAAAGTAATGTTTGGAAAGATGTTTGAAGGTAAACTAGTATAAAAGGAAATTGAGCTCATTGGTTATAGAGCTCTAAAAAAAAAAAAAAGTGTTTTCAGAAATGTATAAGGTTTTTTTTCCACAAACTCTGTTGCTTATTTTTGTATTTACTCAGAAATCTTGAACCATAAAATTCAGGACACTCAATGCAGGACATGCCAGATGCAAATAAATAAATAAATAAATAAAAATAGTGTGGCATATTTCATTAAGTAAAAGTTGTCTAAATTTCATTATAAGAAAAAGAACTTAGTGTCAAAGAGAGAATTCAAAAGTAAAACTCAAATCCCCAAAATATATAAAGAACATTCATATCCATAGGAGAAAATCACACTCACAACTGATCTGAAAACAATTCTAGGATGGATTATTCCATATGATGCTTTTTTTAAATGTATGTTATATATCAAATGTATTCCTCAGTTCCAAGTATTACACACACACGCACATAAAATTCATAAATAATAACAGAAGAAAATAGTAGAGGTAGTTAATAAAAATTGTTTTCTGGAAAAGATTTGCAAAGAACATAAAACCAAAGCATAACTTGCAGTCTATGGGTGCATCTGCATTAGCTTTTTCTTTGGATTAGGAATATGTTCTTAAAACTAATATTTCATTTTTTGCCGTTTATCATGTTTTGGTTCATATTTGGTCTTGGACCACAATTTTGCATGAAGCTAAACTAGAAGATTTATTCAGGTTGATTAAAGTAAAAGTCCTATGAAATGCTTCTGTATAAATGTCAGGTCTTCAAAAAGAGTTATTCCTTGCTCTACACAACCACAAGGTTTGTTAAAATAGTCTAGAAGGAAATGAAGATTCTTGGACCAAGAACAATAAAACTGCAAGTTCCCCAGTTATTTCTTTGCTTGGGAATCCCTTTCCAATGAAAATAAAACATTATGACACGTTCAAAATTCCTGTAAAGTATGAGCAATCCAAATAGCAGATAAAAATTTTAATACATTTACAAACTAGGTAATATACCTAGCATTCAAATGTGCTGAGCATGTGTCACACAAATCAGATATAGAATCCAAAATGTTCTGGACACATCAGATGTACTACACACCAGCATACATTTCTGTTTAGGAACTCCTTATTTGCTATGCCTGTCTGTAAGGATTGTTGAACAGTTATTGAGAAGCTTAATATTAACTTTAAATGAAGAAAGAGTGCAGAACCACAGTAATATTTGATTGAACTACATTTCAAAAATGTATAAAAACCTAAGAAGTTTTAATTTGGTGTATGTAAGTTTCTGCTTGTTTGTTTTAAAAAAGGAACTTAATGCTCATTTTCTCTTCTTCTATTCCATCTTTAACATGTATAGCAGAAGAAAGTAAAAATGCAAATACTATTTGGAAGCAAAGGTAATTTAGTAAGTAGAAAAAGGAATCATGAAAGAAGGCCTATTTAAAAAAATACTTTCATTGATACAGCATAATATAGTAAAAACATTCAGCAATCAAAAGCTGAAAAAGGAGAACAAGCTGAGAACATTTCTCAGAATTATTCTTCTTCTTTAACGATCTCTAATAATTTTGTTTTTCATTTTTCTTATTTCCTACAGCAATGTCCAATCCAGTATAATTGTTATTGACTATTAACACATCTAAATTTAAATGATCTGGGGAACATTATCTGTTATTAGATTGACTGAAAGACATACCCTGGAAGAACTAAATTCAAGGTACTTTTCTTAGGATCTCGAGAAAGCATTACCCAACTTCATTACTCATGATGTTTCAATCCCTATATATCCTTTATAAACATCTTAGAGATACAGTGCAGCTGCCTGCAGCAGAATTCTTAATGTTGTTTAGACCAAAATATATTTAATAGATTTTATTCTAGAATTTTAAGAAATGCAGTGAAATTCAGTACTAAAGAAAAGCACTTTCATACTCTAGTAGCTTACCTAAAGAATAAAAAATGAGAATCAAATATTTTCCCTCTCAAATCGGAAGGTTAGGACCTATTTGCTTTTGAAGTCAACTAATGATCTGGTCTATTAGAGAGGGTAGTCAAAAGCAATGGAGTAATATTAGATACTATAAACTTCCATGTCTAAAATCATTGTGGATTTAAGTGATAGTTTCTCTTCACTTTTGCAGAAAGTGTATGGCCTAGCAAGCTTCATAACAACAGCAACTAAACAAAATGTTTGAAAAAAAATTTGAAATGATACAGTGTTAGAGGAAATAATAATTTTGGCACTTCTCTAGCTGAGAAAAAAAAAAGAAAAAAAGAGTTGGCAGCAACTAGCCAGTACGAAAATATATATATATGTATATATATATATATGTTATTTTTATAGCAGCAAGTTGGATACACTTTTGAAAATAACATTGGAGTGCTATTACACATTTAGATTGATTTAAAGCTTTGGTTTTGACTGCAGGCATCCAAACAAGATGGTTTAAATTTAGGTCCTTGTCTGGATTCTTGTTTAACACAGATTTCTAACAACTGTACATATTGAAAAAAAAAAAAAAAAAAAAAAGGAAAGGACAAAATGCCACTATTTGCAAGAGATTTTCAGAATGACATATTTTTTTTCCAGGAAGAGAAGTACAATTATTGCATTTAAACAGACAACAATAAAATTTTGCTTCATTTCAGTTATTATGGCCTATACTATTTGTGAATGTAGTTTCAGATTACTGCTCAAAATCTGCTCAGATAGCTTTGGTGATTTTAGATAGTCATTGGTCACTTATTTTGGCAATCTGTCTCTGACTTATGTGTCAGAGATTGTATAGTAGTTAAAAAAATTGTATTTAAAAATTGATTCCTTGTAGGGCTGAAGGGACAGAAAGAGAAAATACTACTTCCTCCTCTGCAATCCAGCACACCTGCCTCCTAAAAGTAGACAAAAGATCAAGAAGGAGTTCCTAATCAGGCATATGCTTACCTAAGAAGGGAGATTAGTAAATACTTGGTCCAGCTCTCGTGCTTCAGCACACTTGGTGACCTCAAGAAATCTTGATATAAAGTCCTAGTAGTAATTAATGATCAGTTTAACTGGCGATTGCTTTTTCATTACTTTGAGTACATGTAAGTTAATGAGCTCCAATCTTCCGGTCCTCTGGTCTCTGGTCCTCTGGATAACTGGATAACCTTAGACCTTCTCAGGGATGGGAGTGCAAGCTAAGCTTCTCTACCCCATGCAAGGCCTAGTGTTATCCAGTTGCTTATAAAATACTGCTAAACGCGTTTAAGCTTTGCATCACAGAAACAGAATGGTTGAGGATTCTGAAGGCAGAGATCACCCAGATCAACCCTCTGCACCAGCAGGGACAACCTAGAGCATGTGGCATGGGCATCCAGGCAGGTTTGGAAGATCTCCAAAGAAGGAGGCTCCACAGCCTCTCTGGGCAGCCTGTTGCAGGGCTCTGCCATCCTCAATCCAAAAAAAAAATCATCCTCATATGGAGCTGAAACCCCTTGTGTTTCAATTTATACCCATTACCCCTTGTCCTGTCACTGGCCACCATCAAGAAGAGTTTGGCCTCATTCTCCCTACATTCTTCCCACAACTGCTTATACATATTGATCAGACCTCCTCTCAATATCCTCTTCTCCAGGCTAAACAGGTCCGGCTTGTTCAGTCTTTCCTCATATGATAGATGCTCCAGTCCCTTAATCATCTTTGTTACTCTATGTTGGACACTCTCCAAAAGCAATATGTCCTTCTTGTACTGAGGAGCCCAGAACTACCCCCAATATTCCATGTACAGTCTCATGAGAGCTGAGTAGAGGGGCAGGATCACCTCCCTCGACCTGCTGGCAACAAAGGACAATGAGGAACACAGCAGAGAATCATCCAGCTTGGTTCATATCTCATCCCTCCTCACCTGTTGCATTCTGCTCAACAGAAAGCTTACACAGAGCATACTTCTAGTCTTGAAATTTCTCCATTCCTAATGCATACTATGCCAAAGGTCATATTCTTCTGTTATCAGCAGACTCCCTATAGTCCACCTAGTAGCAGAAGCTCCAGGAAGAAAGTACACTCCATAGGAATACACTTTAACAAAATAATGCCAATAATAGCTTCCTTCGGGGATTCTACTTCCTCCTTCCACTTCAAACTGATGGATAACATGAGGTCTGTTTCGTGATTGAAGTTCATGCCAAAGGGCAGTTTTAAAATGCCTTAGAGAGGACAACTGCATCTTTTTTATACAGTGCATCATAGCTCAGTAACGACTCTTTTCCACTTAGTACAGACTCTTTTCCACTTCCAGTCATCACGGCATCAGAGCATTCTTCTTTCTGGTCACAGTATACGAAAGAAGAGCCTCCTGAACATGCATTCTTTGTATCCCAAAAGACCTTTCACTGTGCATACATACTCACATGTCTTTTCCTGTAAGTTTAAAATTTGGAAAGTATTCCTCTGAAACATATTTCATTTTGTTGTTATCAAGATTCTATGGGAGGAGGCCAGCTTACCACTTCACGCCAAGCAGAGCTGAAAATAGCATCCTAATACTGTTGAAAATAGATATCAACTTTCTCCAGCCCTTTCCTACATACATTCTGTAAGCCCCTTGCCCCTACCATAGCTTCTCAGATTCACTATCTCCATTTTCTCATCCAACACATGTATTTTCTTCCCTCACCTTCTTTCAAGTAGGATTTCTTCCCATTCAATGAAACCAGGATCAACAGACTAATGTTACAACCGAACCAATAAAGCTTCAGCTTCCATCATCTGTTGAAGCAGCTTGCTGAAACCTGTTTTTCAAGTCAGAAAGAGCCAATACTTCACATTCTTGCCTCTGGCTGGTGTCTACAATGTCAATGCTGACTGCTTCACCTCAGTACCCACTCAGAAGAAGAAATAAAAGGAAGGTTGAGAGGTATTGTTAGACTAACATTCTCTTTGTGACCTGTACTTCCTCTTGTTGCTGACAACTGCCCGAACATATACAGAATTGATGGGAATAAGGAGGGCTCCAGCTCCCAAGTGACAAAATATAACCATGTCTTCATGCAGATTTTTCTTCTAAGGCGAGAGATAAAGAGAATACAACTTGTTTTTTATTACACTATTAAATACTTTTACTTTTAATATTTTGTATTTGCATTTTTAAATTTTTTCACCAAATTTGTGTATTTGTGTTATTCTCTATGCAGGCAATGAAATCAGTCTTAAAAGGTGGAGGGAGGTGCAAGGGCAAGGAGTATACTTTCCTTTGCATGGAAAAGTGAGATCATTCTTGAACTGATCATTCAATTGTTACCAAATATTACATAATACCTAGTTTTAAGTTTCTTTCACTCTTCCCATGGGACATATATCTGTTCCCTCCTGTAAGGCTAAGATCAGCTCTAAATATCTTGCATGTATCTCACTATTATTTTTATTGCAATGTATATCATCTTCTACAGGGCTGTATGACTTTAAGATATCCTTGTAAATCTATGGCAGGCTTTGTATCTGTCTGTATGTGGTTCTTGAAGCTGGCACTGCTTTCTCTTTTAGCACTTTCACACTTGCTTAATTAAAACAAAGCAGAAGTCATGCTCTTCCATCACTATAAATCTCTTTTCAAGGAATTTTACTAGAATTACAGATATTCAGGTATGAGGGAAAGCACATCATTCTGCCTCTCCCTTTCTCTCCCTCATTTCATATTTCAGACATAATGGCACTATTGATTTTGAAGTGTTCTGAAATTGCTGCTTCTGCTAGAGTTTCAGTAAGTCCTCACAATCTGTTTCTGCTTCTGAATTGTCAAAATATTTAATGAGCATGCCCACCTCACAGAATTACTAGCAAGAACAGAAACTGACGTTGCAGCAAGAAAAATGGAGTTAGAAAAGAACAGAGAAGAAATAAGGGGTTTGTTTTAAGGTCTGAGGACTATGCAAGTTGCCCATCTCTAATGCCTGACCTAAAACTTACTGGAATCTTTAGAAAGAATCAGAGCTTGAATTCTAGTAAAGTGAACTTTGACAGCAGTTACTACAGTAACTGTCCATAAGGTCCTCTTCCCAAGACAGGATATGTCTCCTGAAGATGAGCTTTCTAACTCTGCTAACTATTCGCAGTTTCCCTCCAGAATTTTTTAAAAGATAATTAAGAGCTTCCTAGACATCAGGTTCAGTGCAGAGAGTTTTTTAAATAATTCCGATATTCCGACAATTCCGATAAAGCCCAGATACAATATGCCAGAAAACTAAAGGTACCTAGAAGCAACCTTAAAGAAAATTATTGTTCACTTTAAAGTACAGATAATATTGTCACAATAATTTTCACAATACAGTTAATAATGTCACATTGTAATGTGAATGAAAATCTGACCTTTGATATTTTGCTGGCTTCACACACTGTATATTCTCTTCATTCTCTTTTCCAGCTTCTCCATGTTGTTCATAAAGTGAAAACCAAGCAGTGGAGATGCTGGAGGTGCTTGCACAGCCCATCCCTGGCAACTGGTCTGGAAAACACCACCTGATAAGATGCAAGAATTTACGTGTTTCAAATGCACAAAATCGTTCCAAGGGCATTTACCCCAAATCACTGGCATTAAAGAGGACCAGCTGCCAGATTAAAGAGCAAGGAGAACTTCAAAGAGACTTTCATAATAAGGATGAAGTCACCTGAAAAGTAGCCTGTAATACACATGAAAAAATTGTAACACAGGAAAGAGACAGGGCTAGAAACAACAGCAGTCAAATTTGCTTTGTCGGCTCAGGGACACCTCAAGTCCTTCCTGGTTCAGGAGACCAGCCTCACCATCAAGCACCGCGAGCAGCCACCCAGCCCACCGTGAGCAGCCCAGTTGTGGGTTGAGAGTGTGGGATGTGGGAACAGGGCTTGTGGAGGAGAAGTCCTCCTTGGTGCATGGGCCAGTGCAGAGTGCAGGGAATGCACAGGTGGGTGCACCCATGGCTCCAGCACTCACATCTGCCCCAGAGTTGTGTGCATGGAAGGATCCACATGATCAGGGATGGGATGTGCTTTCATTGGTGATGTTGGACTTCACCAATTGCTGCAAAATCACAAGCCATTAATAAATTAATAAAGGTATCAGTCCTTGTTTTGCTTCAAAATATGTGTGCTAAGTAGTCTGTCCTTGTGCCGTGATGTTCCAGACAGTTATTCTCAGTGTCTGACAGCAGCGAGTCTTGAGTTCTTGCTCAGGGAAAAGGAGTCAGCACACTGGTATAAACACATTTTTGGGAAGATTTTGAAATATAACATATCTTCGCTTATTTTTATGGACCCGTATCCAAACCATGTTTGTAAACAAAAATATTTAAGAGATTTAATCTGAACTCTTGGTTGCTCTTTTCCTTATTTCCCTCAATTTTGATATATGATTCACTGATAGATAACTAATCAAAGGCTGGATTTTGTCATTACTTTACTTCCACGTAAATACATTTCTGTTGATGAAAGTGCTTCAAATTGAGATGATAGTAGGACAAGATACTGGAAAGGAGAAAAGCTAGAAATTAAATGATTCAGCAGCAGGTAGGGGGGAGAATCATATACCCAAAGGACACAGATTATAGCTGAGTGATTTCTCCATTTTCAGTCAGCAAAGTCAATGGTCCTTGACCGACCAAGTTCACTACTGACCAAGTTTCCAGGCCAGTCTATGCACTGCTATGCAGTGCCAACATCATTTCTTCATGAAACATGCTTCTTCTTGGCTGAAGACCATGCATGTCTGCAGAGCAGAAATGATGGTAGCATGTGACAATGCAAACACCCCCTAACCAAAACAAATCAAACTCGTTTCACATTCAAAGTCTATGTCTAATCCATCATCCTAAACCTACTGCACACAGAGAACTCTGACAAGTGTTGCATCAGACCTTGAAGTCATAGCTTCACTGGGTTTCTTCCTTTTACTTTATCGTGTCTCTTAAGAGTAAACAGTGGCTTCATCATATGTTTACAGGATAGTAGTGATACCTTGTAGTGTCATCTCTCATAAAGACATAGGATGCCTTAAAGTCATTTACTTAAGACAGAAATTTCTATTGTTAAAATATAAGTAGACTGATGTTTGTAGTATGGGGGAACCTGAGTAATAAAATAAAAATCATAGTACCTCACAGCATTTCTGAGTGATATCTTATTATTTAACTAAAAGCAAGCAAAGAAAAAGTCCACAACAAGAAATACAAAAAGGATCTGTCCAACTGTCTGCTGGATGCTATCTGATCTTAAAGCCCAGCAGCAGTTGGATTACTCCTCCTAAAAGCACTATTATACCAATTCATATCTAATTTTCTCCAAATTCAAGACAGTATATTCTTAAAAGTAAATGCAAATTGTATGTCATATTAACTTCGTAATATTGTACTATTATGCTAGTTGAAGATTGAAAAAAATACCTCAGGAAATGTATGTATCTGTGTCATCAAATGATATTGCTTCCTTCTCCGATAAAGGAGTCATAGCAGCTACTTAGTTTTTAAGATTCATGGTGTAGAACAAATGAAAACCGCCATTTCCCTTCCACCTCTTGCATAGATAGACCAGCTGATCTACTAATCATGATCTGCTTTCTGTTTTAGCAGTTATCTTAATTGGCAAATCTTGAAGACTGTGTTGTTATGCAAGGTTTCCAGTGGTACATCTGTTTCTAATGTACAGTGCATAATTTAATGATGAGACACTTCAGTGGTCTACCCACGGCAAATTTTAGTTGTTAAAAATGTCTAGAGCAAGACACCTTTAAATAGTAGGCACTTTCTTGGTACATTAATTTTCTTACACCCAGAAACAGCAAATTTAATAGTAGCTGTCACTTTGTGTAAAGCTCTGTTTACTTTTAAATACTATTTACAGTTTAAATATCTTGTTCAAACTGATTAGCTATAGTGGGATTTAAAACTTGTATAAGACCTATTTATTACAGTTAATGTGTTTTCCCTCAGTCTATAGTTTAGGAATCAATCCAATCAGCATTTAGACCAAGAGAGTAGATCTTTTTTGAAGCTAGACCTGATAAACAAAAGCCAAGTGGATTTTAAGAACCGCTAAAATGAAAAACATAAAATCCTAACCTACAAGTAAAGCACTGGCTGTGATATTTGAATGTAATCCCTTTCCTTCATATATACAAACAGAGAGAGTCAGAACAGCTCCCCGGAACAATAACCTCAACAGTTGCAAACCCGTATCCTCATCTATAATTCATCTTGGCTAGTAATGCGCTTACTGACTGGCACTGTATCCAACAACCCCCTTACAATGTAGCAGATCTAATTACAAAAGGCATAATGTGGTTATCCCACAACTAAAAGCTTGTTTGACAAACATCCCAAACATGCAGAGACATGCATAAACCAAAAAAATCCCAGATTTAACTTAAACATAGAAGAAAGCACTCTTCAAAGGAGGAGAAAAAAAAAAGCGCTGATGGAAGGAAAAACTCAGCAGAGAGATTTTTTTGTATTGTCCCAGTATTAGACTACGCTGAGCAAAAATACTAAAATACATAATAGGAATATTATTAAACAGAAGGGGAAAAGCTAAATCTTTTTTTGCTATTATGTTAAATTTAATATATATTGTTAAATTTATTTATCATAACCTTTTTATAGATAGCCTACTTATAAACTGTAAGAAATCTTTTCTACTTTTCCTTCTATTTTGTCCTTTTTGTTCAAGCAATCAGCAATCTGCATCAACGAAAGCAAGGGTTAGAGCTGAAATGAATGAGGGAAGAGGTATTGGCAGGATGAGGTAAGGAGAGAGGAGGTTTTTCTGTCTTTTTTTTTTTTAATGGATTTCTGCTCAATAATTTCTATATTATTAGTGCTTGATCTGGATTGGATCTTAAGCTGAGTTAGGAAGCAATATGCTTCGATAAGGTCTTTCTAGTGTGAGCTGATGAAACTCAGTAGTCCATTTCGCTTTCACCTTTCTCCTGAGACTGTACCTTTTGCAGAGAAGATCTCTGTCTCCTTTTGAAGGAGTTCTCCTCTTCTGGTTGACATGGCCACCTATATTTTTGCTCTGAAAAAGTGGAAATTGACGGGAAGCAAATTATCTGATTTTCCACCTTTCTTCAGCTTGACAACGGCAATATACAAACGGTGCAGCTGGAAGGCAAGGGTGTGGGCATCTCCATCCACCACTTTGCTATTGAGCCATGGGGTCTGCAGACTTCTCATTCCTGATGGCAATAGCAGCAAAACTCTTATTTTTAACAGACAGAAATCTCTGGTTAGTACAGAATTTGACATTTATAAGCTTTCTGATGCTTGGGGCACAATCCTAACCCTGCATCAGGCACTTTCAGTACCTTCAGCAATCAATAAAGCTAACTCCTATGAAGCTTTACATGTTTTCTTAGATTCTTTTTTTATAACTGAGCTGTCACAAGCTATTACCTGGCACACAGTTCCCAAACATTTTGTTTCAAGACATATCGAGGATATCCAGATAAAAAGATCTGTTTTGTCATGCTTTATTTTTGAAATATTTTTTAAAATGCATTTTAATAAATACCAAAGAAAAGAAAAATCTGAAGCAAACCACACATTTAGAAAGTACTGATGCTTTTTTTCCTTCCCCTTCATATCACAAATACCTCAAATAATTTGCTGCAAGGGAAACAAATCCATTCCTTTCAGTAACACCGGCATCCAGCATGCATGTGTTATGCACATAATTCCATTCTTTATTCTGAGAATAAAATAGCCCAACTTTTCTTAGTAATGTGTGTCAACAATTAGAAATCCACAGAATCTTTCCATAAGCAAATCTGAAAAGATGCAAAGCTGAGCCTAGCTTATTGTTTAACTGCCAGGATGACACTTATACCATGGATGCCAGAAGGTTTGCAAAGCTATGAGTATATTCAGGCACAGTTTGTTAGAAACTCTCGCCAAACTTTGAATGGATATGGACAGATTCACTGTTTGTGTGGGAAACCATGTTAATTAAGTTAGTTTTTGATTTGAAATGAGGGAAACAAGACACTCAGATGAATCATGCTTTGAGTTGTTTGGGTCAGCAGAACCTTAAAGAAAACACAGTGAACAACTCAGGAGTATATACAGATAAAATACAGTCAATAGAAATACACATTTTTCTTATCTTGTATTATATCCTATCTCAAATCTGAATAGTAACATTGCAATAGATGCTACTTTGAAGATAATAAAAAGAAAGATGAAGGCTTAGACTTAAGCAGCTTGCAGCCTAATGACCAGTGCCTGTAAATAGTTTTGCTCTTAGCTCTCTTTGTCCTTAGATCTGTATTAGAGTAATCTCTTAACTCCATTTATATTGCAAATAGATTTTAGGCTATGCAGCAACACCTAGACATCAGATCTAAAACTGTTAGAAGAGGTCATGTGGAGCCAGACTTCAGAAAAACAACAGGATTTCACCAGTCACTTCCTCTTGTACAGAGTGTTATTATACCAGCTTACACCGGCCAAACTTAAGACACTAGTTAAAATAACAGGGGAAATTGTCACATATTAAAATTAGTTGTTCTGATTTTAAAATATCTCACAGCCAGTAGAAGCCAGAGATACACAGCATTCCAAAATATTTAATATACGTGACCAAGATTAAAATGCTATTGCCCTAACTGAAAAAGTCAAAGGAATTCAGTGTCAGCTTTGATCATTCAGTTCCAACTTCTGCTACTAAGTTTGATTTTTTTTTCCTATCTATATCATGAATGTCTGCTTGATCAAGAGGTCTTCTACATGCTTTTGTTGGCCTGTGCACAATATTATTTAAATGCAGGCTTTTGTATCTAAGGTTCATCAAGCATCAACCCTATTCTGTTCTTGGTAATTGTGAGTAGAAATAGTGTGAGAAAAACTTTACAATGCCATTTCCTGTGATTCAACAAAATCTAAGTTTTGGTAAATTGAACTTGGGATCATGTTATCTAAGCACAAGTTATTCAGATGAGGTTGGATTTGATTTGAACCAGTGAGCCCACCTTTCATTTCTGAGTTCCCAATGTGCTGGACTTTGATCTAAGAACTCAGTTAGATGGTAAATATGCCAATGGACAAGCTTAAAGCAGGGATGCTCAAATCCTCCCACTAGTCTGACATTCATTCAGCCACCTGAAAAGAAATTATTCAAATACAAAGGAATTACCATGTGAATAGTGCTTCCGCACAGTTTCTGTATATGCTGTCTTGCATTTTTATCAAGACTGCAAACATAAACCAGCGTGAGAAAGCAGGTGCTATTTTCTTCTATCTTTTGAGCATCAGTCTTTCCCAGCAGAAAGCTCTGTGCACTAATGGCCAAAGTAAGAAACTCATCACTCAGACTTAAAAAAAAAAAAAAAAAAAACAGATTTCATTACAGGGAAGAAAATTTAAATAGGAAGAAATGGAAAGCAAAAGTCACACAATTACTAACATCCTTAAGCATATTTGAAGAAATGGTAACTTAGAACACATTTTTAAACTATAAAGCTGTGTCACTTTTTGAGTTGTATTTGACTTTCAACAATTTATTCATATGAACTTATTAATTCTATTACAAGGTCATCTGTACTGTGTCTAAAAAAATGGAGGCCCTTTTAGGAAATAAAATATTTAAATCATCAATAATACCTGCTAGTTTTATCAAAACAACCATTGACTCACACTAGAAGATGCTTAGAATAACCTTACAGTGAAATTACTCACAATGCATTAAGTTACATGACCAAAGGCCATGAGACACAGGATGCCATTTGTAGTGGGAAGATGTCTCTATACCTATAGGTCACTCAGAAACGAAAGAAAGATAAAGAAGCACAGAAGAGAAAACATGGTAATGCATTTATTAAAAAAAAAAAAAAAAGACGTATATTAACTTTTGGAAAATAAGTGTCACAATGAAAGATTGGAAGAAGAAAAGGGAATAAACAGGAAGGCAAGACTGATGATGAAGAGGAAATTGAGAAATGATCAATAATTAAAAATAAATAAAAAAAGCTTGTTTAGCCATTATAAATTGAAGATAAGAGCAGATGAGGAGAGATAAAAGCAAGTTAATGCGAGGATGTTCTCACAAGATTAAAAGGAAAGATGACAAAGTTCCCAAGGCCAATTCATAGTAAGTTATTTCATTGTGTTGCAATTGCTATGATTTCATGGATCTATAAACAAGAGTAAGGTAAAATTCAGCCTGTCAGGCAAAAATAATTAATCCCTGATAGCTGTACACAGATTTTCTTTGCTTTCATCCATCACCAGTCACAGCCACCGTCTCATCACTAAGGCAAGTTGCCGTTTGCAAAGGTATTACTCTGTTGCCAGCATAAGGGACCCAACATTAGCCTGACTGGAAGTAATGGCTTTTGGACTTTAAAGGCAACTTGAATTTGCATCTGAAAATGTTATTTTCAGCTACTGAAAAAAAAAAAAAAAAAGAATTTTCAACAATATAACATTCTCTGATGTTCAAAAAGGCCTAAGCCTAAGAAAACAATTCCACTTTCAAAATACCCCCAAATTTAACAGCCTTCAGCCTTACCATTCACCCTAGAATGATTAGTTTGGGAAACAATATTATTGATGAGTTATTAAGAAACCATGCAGGAATGCAAAGGCAAAAATTAAAGTATGACTCAAAATATCTTTTTATAAGCAGTTCAAAAGCTTCCCATGGCCTCGACCTTTCCTGTTATTTTTTTTTTTTTTTACAGTCATACATTGCAAAGAGATCAAGGTGCTACCTCAAACCGTTTCCTCATGAAGCTCAGCATGCCTTATCATCATTGGCACTGAGATCGATCAACCCTGAAAAATAAAAGGAAAAAAGAGAAAGTAGAGACGCAGATAATAGAGAGACTACAAAAAAAAAAGTGACGGTAAGAGATATAGATTAAAGAAAGAGAATATGCCATGTCAAAGAGCTCAACAATCCCTTTACAGGTGTGTATGGGGAAAGAAATCCTGGCTCATATTATTCATATTGTGTTTAAACACTGAAAACAAGTTTTATATTCTATATTCTATATTCTATATTCATAAATAAGGTGTCTGAAGAGAATTTGTGCATTAAAAATTAAGGTTCCTAACTTTCTAAGCTGAATCCTCACCATCACAATTTGCACTGACAGTTTGGGTAACCCAGCTATTGCATTCAGCTATGCAGACATCAACCAGATACATTTTGTCAGTAATAATAATTGGAAATCCAAACTAGGATTAAGAAAATTAATCAGTCACAAAATACTAAAATAAGACTTGTTACCTTTCATTAGAGCAGAAAAAATAAACTTTGCAAGATGTAACTTGAATGGAAATATACCAAGCATAAAAAATTTATAGATTTATATATTTAGAATGAAATAGACATTTATTTCAAAACCATTGGCCCCTACTTCAACAAAAAAAATCACAGCAGAGTTCTGGAAAGTTAAGCTCAAAATATAGATAGGTTTATTCCAAAAGTAGAGGGAAAAACTGTTCTTAGAAGAGAAACTGAATATAAAACAGGCTTCTGCCACAACAGCTGCAACAAGGACTCTGAAAAGCATGAGGAACAGCTGAAGTGCCCAGTGTGCTCATGGACATGGCGGGAAATTCAGGGTCAGATCTTTGCACTTGAACTAGGTTTTCTTCTTACTAATCAAATTTATCCACCATCGCAGCAGTTTTTCTCTCTAGTGCCTTGATGTGAATGGAAAAAAATGTCCTAGACTTAAGAAAGTTTTAGCCCAAAAGAACATCTTTTTGAACCTGAAATATTCCCACAAAGCTTTGACTTCCACAAACTGGAATCTATAGTTAAGTCATTTGCATGTTGAAGTTTCTAATCACCTCCTCCTGTATATATTTATTCCCAATTCATTTCAGTAGCCAGTGAAGCTAAAAAGAAACATTAAAAACTGGTGAAAAAAAATGTGGTAGATCTTCAGATAATAGGAAATGACAGCTGCATTGAAATCAATAGTCTGTAGTCATTTTTTCATTATATCAGTGGGAAATGTGTCCATTGCCATCAAGCCTGACATGTTCAACTAAGCATTTATTTGTATGTTCAACTTTGGTTTCAGAGGGATTGACATATATACTAAGTATTTTCAGAAGCAAAGTCCTATGTTAGGCCATAAGTAAGCACATGATTAAAAGTTCTGTTGACCTGAGCCTTTAGTTATTATCTTTATTTTCATGAATTAGAATTTAGCTTTTGAAAATGGATCTATCAGGGTCTTCATGGGAAAAAAAAAAGAGAGTTTGAGGCCTTCAACATTGTCCATACTTCACAGAAGTTTTGTAGCATCTTAAGCCAGGCTTCTTAATTAGTCAAAGGAATTCATAAATGTCTCCTATATCTGAGAAGTATTATTGCTGGTTATCAAAAATCATATGTATATTAGCTTTCTATACATATGTATATGTATACCACTTTACATTTAAAGGACTCACAACAGAGCAAGATCTGAAAGAGAACAACCACCCTTTAACCCTGTGTGCCAGTTCAAAAAATGCTCCCACCAGGCTTTTGAGTTTGTGAAAAATTCCCAAACCACAGTTCTGTCAAATAAGAAGCCACAGGTCATCCCAGGGGCATGCAGCCTTTATCAAATTACCAAAATACAATTTCAGAAATTTTAATTTCACATTTTTTTTAAATAATGAAAGGAAGAAAAAGAGCACATTACTGATTCTGAATGAGACTCTGTTGTAAAGACAATATTAGAACAGCACAATTCTGGCAATTTACCACTATAAGTAATTCTGTAGCTCATTATTTTCTACACAAAACCACTTTAAAACCTTTTATATGCTTTTAACATATCACTTAGCATTAAGCAATTACCATTTCCTCTTCAGTCTGCAGCCTCTTTAGTCTCCGAGATTTTGAACTCTTAAAACAACAGTGTTCTGACAATTATTATAAAACCACAGGGAAAACCAAACAGTTTTACCACACAAGGTGGCAATTTTTAGAAAGTGTTTTTCTAATTTTTTTTTCTATTTGAAAATCACTTTAATTAGTAAAGGGGTCACCCTTAATTCTAGTAGTTCAAATTGTAAACTTCTTTATCAAACAAGGTGAAATTTAGAGGTTACCTGGCATGCATATTTGCTATAAATGCATTTGCTTATTCAAGAGCCTCTGTATGCCTTACCAGGGAGACAGTGAGATACCTGGACAAAGAAGAGAGGAACACTGTGTAACTTTTTTTTTCTTTCGATAAAGAGTATTTAAAACATGAGAAAATGAAAATAATATCAGGATTTATAAAATACTAGTCAAGTGATGATCATATGCATACACAAATACTTTTTTCTCTAGACATAATGTAAAGACAAACTCTGTTTTTTCTAAATCTGTAGAAAGTCTAAAGATCGAAAGCTGTAGATGTATACTTACTTATACTTAGCACATATTTGATCCATGAGGTACATTTTAATTTGTCTGAAGTTCTTATGTTGTGGAGGTAGGCATTTTGAATTTTCTTTTCCTGTCGTTTCCAATTAAAGAAACAATAAAATCCGAAAGAAAAAAGAATCAGTGTTTGCATTGTAACATGCTTCTGATTACCGTTTGCTTTAGAAAGACAAAAGAGAGTTGTTACGAAGGCCAATGTTTGATATAACTGTTCAAAATGAAATATTAAAGGTATTATGATAGCAAAAATGTATCAACAAAACATTGGCAAGAACCAAAAGCAACAACTGAAAACCTTTTATTTCAAATCTTTACCCCTACGGCTTCAGATGAGGTTTTGGCACTTCATATTAAATAATGACTGACAAAAGAGGACTCAGTAGTAAGCATATCTACTATTGATATTTCACTGTCAAAAATGACCATGCGGTTCAGCGAAGCTTTGATTCATATCCTGTTAAGCATGGCCAGGCTTTTAGCTATAGCTGGGTTTTTTATTAATTTTATTGTCTGAATATTGCAAAGTAACAAATTCAATATTCAGGTTTGTTTGCTATCTTTGCACTTGAAAGGCAAATGCTGTCCAAAAGATGATCTTGGTACAACAGAATCTCCTGACAGAGCCTTTAAGGCATGGAAATATTCCAGGGAACTGCTAAAGTGTTGCATGTGAAGGGCTGCAGGCATTGCATGGGTTGATGACAAGAAAATCAAGACCAAAAGCAGACGATGCGTTTCAGATGAAATTTTTTCAAGTACTAGCTACATACTGGCAAAAAGTTGAAGGATTCTTAAACATAACCATATTATACAGTTTCAGATCAAAGAATATTATTTTAGTGGTTGCAAAGAGTTCAACGTTTGCAATAGGGAACATTGTTTAAGGCAAATCTCACCATTTTAATACTTCATTAATGCCAAAATTTTGCAAGCAATTAAACACGAAATATAGAACGCTCATTATGCACATATTATTTTATATGAGAAAGTTTCTCAAAACAGACATCAAAAGGAAATATCAATACTTGCATTTAATCATGCTTTCAAATTCACTAGAGAAAAATATTCTAGTAATAGTTCATTTCTCATATGCATTCTCAATACAACTTTTGAAATATCAGTTTGAAACAGTATTTAAGAAAGATACGCTCTATCTACTCTCTCTATATATGTAAATAAAAGCTATATTAGAGATGTAAGTAATAAAAAATCTTGCCATTATTAGATCTTAATAAATTTAGAAATCACACACACAAAAAAAGCTCTTTTCCTATCTTTTTTTTTTTAGAAGGTAAGTGGAAAAATAGAACTAGAGTGTTCTTTTGGGATAGTAAGTCATTCTTTGCTATCACTGTCAGTCATGTCCTAAATTCTTTAAAAAAATATGGCATATTTCATTTTATAACTGGGCATGGTTTGGCCCCTCATAAGCACAGTTAGAATAGTGTGTAAGACCTTAATTTCTGTGATACTTAATTAGAAAATTCCTTTCAAGAACGAAGTCCTTTCTTTTTCAGTGCAGCAACATATCTGAAGAAAAGAAACGTGAATTCCATGGTGAAGACAAATAAATGAAGAACTTTGCCTCTGTGCTTGACCTTACCATCTATGTCCACTTGATACTAATGCTAACAGTCCAAAAGTCCTGGTTGTGAGTTACTCATTTTTCAGCATCTAGTTCAAGAGTTTGATATCTATTTTAAGAAAGGTCCTTGGAAACAGGTGAAGTCAACAGAACCTTTATTGCATTTTACAGTACTTTAATATGCAAAAAAATGCTTTAATATGAAGTACTCAGTATTTTTTTTTAAAAAAAGAACACCCTGGGTATCACAAATTTTATGATGTGTAGATACTTTTGGCCTTAAGCTCTCTTAGCGCTCTCACTGCATTTCAAAAATGCAGCAGTACACTTCATCTTGGAGAAGTTTTGAAAAAATAATTAATATCTGGGAAATGCTTTAATGACAAATGTCACAGGAAAGTTCACATATAAACAAATAATTCATTCATTGGAAACTAGTTTGGATAGTGCAAGGATGGTCAAAGGCTGCGCATTGAGAAAAGGGTAAAAGATATTGATAAGCTGCCAACTGGGTACCATTCATCCTGTCCAAAGAACAAATGACAAATAATATGGAAAATACAGTCTGCGCTCATGTGATAAAAGACCACATTACAGGGCATTTGACTCCAGATGTAAACAACAATATCTCTTGCCTTCCTATCAGCTGAATTTGCCTCGTCAAAACACAGCACTGGGAGAGGAGACAGATTCCGCAGACTCTGTACACTGCACAATTCTCAAGTTTTGATATGGAAAACGTTTCTGTTCGTGCTCAAGACATAAGACAGAAAAGTGCTGACATCCTTCCTTCTCAAAGTGAGTGCAGAAGACAGAGGTCTAGCCATCCAGGACAGAGCTAGAAGTCATCTTCTACAGAATGACGTAGTAGCAACTAACTACTTTTTGAAACAAAGAGAATCTGACCTTTAGTATTCCTGCTGATAGGCAAGACTTCTCTGGCTCAGGATAGCCTTGGGCTGACTCTTCCTTGGGACAGATTACTAAATCACAGATTACACCTTAAAACAAATACCTGGAAAACAAGCAGAGCTTCCAGAGGAAGTCAACCTGCAACAGTCTAGATAGCACATGTGTAGAGAAAAACACTCTAACTGAAACTGTATTAGAGGCATGTTATGCGTAGTTTACTGAACCCATCCTTACTTTTCCAATTCACTCAGCAGTGGCCAAACATAGACCATAAATATTCTATGATATTTGCATTAAAATATATATGGGAACTGAAATAAAGTATTTCTGCGATTACTGTTGTTCTCATACCCTCTTAGTTTTATATCATATATCAAAAAAATCTCAAAATCTGTATCTCAAAATACATAACTTCAGTACTCCACTCTGAGGATATTTCCATTTCTGTAACGTATAAATCAAAAGTTCTATTTTAGGGGAACAGTAAAGCATCCAAAGTTCTGCACTGTATGCCTGATTACTGCAAAGTAACGTGGCATGCTGTATGGTGAATGATATGTTTTATTATTTAATAATTATTTAATAAGTAGGATGTCTCCTACTGTAAAAAATAATGCACTTACTTAAGCATAATCCAGTAAATTTAGAAATGGTATATCAGAGTCTTCCTCACTGCATCCTTGATTTTGACTATCTACCTTCATTACTAGAATGGCTGTTAAGTGAGGTTATTTGTTTTCTCCTTTATGCACCTATTTATATGGCTCTCATCTGGGTTCACTGTTTCATGCTAGAGAGCAAGAATTTGAGGAGAGTTTCCTGAGTACCAGGTATTAGCAGTTTTTTTGTTGCTAAAAAGCTCTTTAGAAAGATGTTTTAAGCATGTCCTTTTAAAGGTGAAATGTCCTTACATCTGCCTGTCTCAATGTGTAATTACTTATGCAGAATTTTATAGCTGCAGTTTATTGTTTTGTGTCATAATTGGATAATTAATCTTTGAGTGTGGCATTATAGTATTTTAAGGTTAGCAAATGGGTAAAGGTTACCATCAAAAGAGTGCAGTTCTCCATATGCAATCCAAAAATTAAAATGTTTGAAGGCAGATGGTATGCACTGCATATAACTTTATTACATAACTTTTGTATTATCTGATACATACGCTCCTACACTCAAATTTGGAAAAAATAATCTGGTTCATTCAAAATATTGTAACTACGTTCATTCAATATAACCTGAATACAAAGCTGATCTTTTTTTCTGAGCTGAGTCCTTTGAAACCAGAACAAGATAAGGAATGCTAGTTTTGTGTCAGTCTTGTTACAATGGCTTGAAAGAACAGACAAAAAAAAGCATAACATTCATTATTTTAGTACAGTAGTAAGACTGTAATGAGAACAAAATGATGTAGCATGTTCATTTTCATGATTTGGATTGTGAATAAGAATACTAAAGAAAATAATATCCATCTATTTTACTTTGCCAAAAGCAAAATAGTTCTGTCAAGAAAGATTCTGGATTAAAAAAAAAAAAGGTATCTATTAGGAATGCTGAAAATTTAAATATAGTTCCTTTGAAAGACTTACAAACCTTTTTTCCATCTTAAAGGTAGGATACTGGGTAATATTTTAGTTTGTAAAACTTTAAGACAGGACCACTTTCTACATTACTATTGATATGGATATTAAAGCAGCTGCAGCATTTGTGACATTTCTGTAACACTAGTATTCATTTTCAGGAAGATATCAAGGTTTGTTTAGGGTTTTTTGTTTTGTTTTGTTTTGGTCACAAAAGTCACAAAAGACTCATTTTCTTTTCCTAGATCTGGTTCTCTTTACTGAAAAAAATGGCTAGAACTAGACTTGTATAAAAGAACAGAAAGTAAAAAGCCTAGGTACCCTATCACCCGAAAGAAAAATGGCTTAATAGCGATGATGGAGTGGCACATACATATCATACCAGGCAACAGAGTGCAGTGGATCTCTGAGATGATACAGAATGAGCTCGCATGTCTACCATGCACACTCCTATCAGCAAGTTATTTTGCAGCAAATCTAAAAATTTTCTTCTATATGTGTCAAAATTTAACATTTCAGCGTTTGGAAAATGTCTTCCCCATGTTTTCCTATGCATACAGTTCATCAATGCAGTCATGCTTCTGAAACTCCCAATTCTGACTTTCCCATATTAGAAATACTGAAATCAATTCTTCCTTTGAGCCTCGATAGCTTTAATCATTGATGTAACAGGGCACTGTCAATCTTGTTATATTCCAAAGTATAAAAATCTTACTGGCTGCATTAGCTGGCTCTAACATTACAAGGTAAATTATTTAGCATGAGTCTCTTTGAAATTACAGCCAAAGGTTATACACAAAGTTTTTTATTCTTTGCCCTTTTATGGTAAAGGTAAGGAAATAATTTTTAAATTTTATTTCAAGTAGTGAATGCCTGACTGTAAAGTTTGAAAAACAGTTCCTTTGTTGTGCCAATAATATAAATGTGGAGGTAATGAAAATATATTTGTTATTTCTAGAAAAATGGGAAACCAATTTAAGAAAGTGATAGATCATTCCTTAGTTTAGTTTAACCATAACAATAAACCAGCGAAAACCAGCTCTACTAAAATGAGAACCTAATTTCTGACTTAGCAGAGCATGAAGTTATCCTGCTGTACATATATTATGGGTGCTTGCTGTTACCATTCAGTCGCAAAACACTATAGTTCTCCTGATCACATTCAGGAATCCAAAACTGTCTAGTAGATAGTGAGCATAATAACGGATATAGTTTAAACTTTGGATGGTGAGTGAGATGAACTGCTAGTTTCAGCACAGGAATGGACATAAGCAGCTACCAAGAGACAAGAAGACATTAATGTCAGTTACAAGCCTAAATACGTAGTCTCAGCAGAAAGACCAATTTCTGAGATACTAATTGAGCAAAGCATACAAGCATGTGCTTCAGTGATTTACAAGATATTGTGTGATTGATTGCAGCTCATTCTGAGATTTGTGTGCATCACAAACCTGCACACAGTGTATCTTGATGGTTACAAAAAGTTTTAGTTAAACACCACAATTAATATTACTCCTACTGCAGAAGAGGGGCTGTAGTGAGTAATTCAGACAGTCACAGAATCACAGAATGACAGACTTGTTGAGTTTGGAAGGGACCTCTAGAGATCACCTAGTCCAACCTCCCTGTTCCAGCAGGGACACCCAGAGCACGTGGCACAGGGCGGCATCCAGGTGGGTTTGGAAGATCTCCAGAGAAGGAGACTCCACAAGGAGCCTCTCTGGGCAGCCTGTGCCAGGGCTCTGTCCATATCATCACTGTCAAAACCTACTGAGCCTTAAACAGAATACAAATGTTACAGTCTGCAGTATTCTTGTAGAAATGTAAGAACAAATCACAAATACAAAGAATTTCCGTTAAATATTTGCAATAAATGTATATATATATATGAAAGAATACTAATAAAAAAGTACCTACCCAACCATCATGGAATTAAATATTGATCATTTAAAATGTGGATTAAGAATTTTCTTAATAAAGCAAAAGATAAGAACACACACATAATAACACAACAAATAAATAAATAAAGCACAAAGAACAAAAGGTACTATGATCAAAAAGTCTCATGTAAAAAAAAAAAAATCCAACCCAAATAGAAAGAAATGCAGTCACATAAACCAGCAGACATCTTGCAATCTTTATAAAATTTTGAGTTCCTGTACTTAATGCAAAAACCCCTATAAAGAAAAAAGCTTTCCACGGATTTAATGCTAGATACATATGACTTGGCTATAGGATAATATATGAACAAAAAAACTTTAAAAAAATCTTAAGGGATTGTGGGGGATGAAAGATTAATATCACTATTGACACTTTTCTGACACTACGGCAATATAGTGAAAATAATCCAAACAAGCCTTTATTTCAAAAAATGATTTTCATCGTCTTCCTTCTTCCTTCCCCTCAAACAAATGTTGACTATATAGCTATTAAGTGAAAGCCAGCTTTCTAGTTTATGCTTGTTTAAGGTCTCTCAACTTTTGACTGTAAAGTATCCTTCCCACTTGCTGACTATGTTCCTTACGTGTATGCAGCACAGAAAGTATGTAGAAAAGTCAGTAATGTGCTTCCCATTCTCTAAAGCCCTTCTTACCCTGCACATGGAGTTCTCAAAATGTATCAATGTTCCTCAAAAATTAGATTAGCTTAAATGTGACTTTATAATTTGCTTTACTTTTTTAGTTATTTCAGAATTTTGCTTTGGTAACACCCAGGATCAGATCTGCCTTCAGCAGGATCAGTACAAGTCTAAATAAAGGCCATTAAAGTAAAAGCTATTTCAATGCAATCTGGCAAGTGTCTTCAATTTTATCCTAAAATCTTTTCCTTTTCATTTCCCTGTTTTTCTGTTTCTTGTGTGCTCCTTACATTTAAAACATTCTCCCATAAAAACCAAAAGTTTACAGAAATTTTAAAAATCCATTACCTACAAAAAAATCTTTTACCTACCATTACCTACCAAAAAATGCTTTCTCTGAATGTTATTTGTCATATCTCTCTCAGTTTGAAAGGCTGGAGGCGGGCGGCTAATTTGGTAAGAGATGAATCCCCTTATGTTCCAGATGATCCTCAGAGGTTAGAGGGATGGGTGGTGGCAGGACTCATCTCTTAACAGCAATATCAAATACTGTAGTAGCCATAGACTCGACTCTGGAAGCACCAGATTCACAAACAGTCTGTCAACTGTAGGTCTGATCACCTTCAAAACAAGGAGTCAAGTTCACGTATCGTATGATTTATTCAAATGCGGCATTTCAGAGCAGGTAATGGGTGTCAGTACAGCAAATTTTGTACTACAGCGGGGTTTTCAGTTAGCTTTAAAAGTACAGATGGGCAAGTATCACTCACCCCAGAAGATGGGTTCTCCGACTTGAGGAGTCTCCTCAGGTGGTATCCTGACTGGAGGCGAGGAATGGAGGATCAGCCTGTTAACTGATCCAGAAGTTATGATAGAGTCTTCCCCCTAGCTTTTAATTCTCCTTAGGAGGCATCCCAACCCAAGGGGAGGAAAGGGGTTGAGCTCATTGGCTGATACAGAAGTTATGATGGAATCTTCCCTCTAATTCTCCCCTTTTGGTTCACCTTTGTTCGCCTTTTATACACTCAAGCGGAACTTGAGTGACTTTAGTCATACTGGCTTTTGTTATTGATAGTGAAAAAGTCTCTTGCTTTCATTTAAAGGTACAGTCAATTGAAAATCCAGAGAGCGTGTTCAGTGAGGAGTGGTCATACCCTTGAGGCTGGTAAATTTTGGGATGAAGGTGTGCATCGGCATTGTAGTGAGACTGATACCAAATCAATGAGTAAACTTCAAGCAAAGTTCATCACAAGTGAGTAATTTCCCACATTTGCTAGCTCAGCACAGGACATCTTATTGTATATTTCCCATTGGACAGCTCCTGTGCGTCTTGTCAGCAGCACAGCCCAGAGCATACAACACAGTTTCGCCGCGATGTCTCCACTCTGCTTCACCCACCAGTACTCCACTTTGCAGTTGCAAGGAGGGCAGATTGTGTTGCCTAGGGACCTGTGGGGAAGCAGAGTCCAGGCAAACCAGTCATCCTGGAAGTGGCAACTGTTTATCACCCCAAGCAAGTTTCTGCTTGCCGTAACTTCTTCTAGGCCCTGATTTTTATCTGTGTTCCCCCTTTTCAAGCAATTTTTCCACACTATCATACAGTCCTATGAATCTATAACACAATGTCAAATTGTTCTGTTCAATAACTTATTATATATATTAACAATATATTATTAAGAGTTAGTAAAGCTTTTCTTCATATATGGAGATACAGGGTCACAATATTCTAAAATATAATCAGGACTTTGCCCATTACCTGCATCATACTTCCCATCTTTCTCCTAGTTTTACTCTTAATATTCCTGCTATATTCCTTGTCCACATGCTAAAATAAAGCCAGCAATTGTGACATGCAGAAATGAATTAAAATGGTATTGCTTTGGGGTTTATTTTTTGGTTTTGATTTTTTTTTTTCCTGAAATGGAATTTATTTTATTTTGAGGGTGGAGGTTCCTCATTCAAATTAAGTGGGACAACGCACATCGTACAAAGTCATATTTATTGGATGCTGAGATGCCACTTTCCAAAGTGGGCTTGCTGGAGTTTTGCATAAGTAAATAATAATAACAATAGGAATACTCCCAGGCACCCATACAGATCAGGAGTTACCTGCTGGAAAGCACCTCCGTGGAGAGGGATTTGGGAGTCCTAGCTGACAAATTCACCATGAGACACCAATGTGCCCATGTGACCAAGAAGCCTGAGTGGTTCCTGGAGAGCAATAAGAAGAGCGCCTATAGCAGGTCGAGGGAGGGCATCCTGCCCCTCTGCTCAGCTCTGGTGAAGCCACACCTAAGTATTGGGGGCAGATGTGGGACTTCTAACGAGGGTCCAGTGTAGAGCAACAAAGACGATTAAGCAGCTGGAGCGTCTATCGTATAAGGAAAGACTAAGGGAGCTAGGCCTGTTTAGCCTGAAGCAGAGGAGAGGGTATCTGATCGCCATGTACAAATACCTGAGGGGAGGATGTAAAAAGGATGGGGCCAAACTCTTCTCAGTGGTGGCCAACAATAGGATAAGAGTTAGGACAAGAATGTTTCATGTCCACATGAAGAACTTCTTTGCAGTGAGAGTGACAGAGGACTGGGAAGGCCTCCCCAGAGAGGTTGTGGAGTCTCCTTTGGAGATCTTTAAAACCCTTGTGGATGCAATCCTGTGCAGTCTGCGTTAGGTGTCCTTGCTGGAGCAGGGGCTGTTGAACTAGATGACGTCTAGAGGTCCCTTCCAATCTGAATCATTCTGTGATTCTGTAAAGTCTGCAAAATTTTAAAAAAATTGTTTAGAATAAAAATGAATCTTTAAAAGTCTTCCTGTAGCGTTTTGTGAAGATTGGAATTTATTTAAAAATGTACATGTGATTTTAAGGCAATGTTGATGGTCTTTGAAGCAACAGACTGCAATGCTGAATGTGTTACTTTGCCCTTCCTTCCTCATAAGCCATTACTTTTACAGATTTCAGCATGTCTTGTTCTTCTATGAAAAGCAGAATATAGAGAGCAGGATATATAAAGTAATGAATGTATTTGTGACAAGAACTTCACACTTTGCTTATAAGCCCGCTGTCAAAGTCATTAATGCAAAAACCATCTCACATTAAGTGAGGCAGAGGAGCAGTTTTGCTTTGTCAAAGCACAGGCCTAATCAGTCTGTTAAGTCTGTAGGTGCACATTTTAGAGCCAGCAATAACACCTAGGTGCTGTTATCTAAACTTATTTGAAACTGTGGTTGCCAGACCACTCCTTTAATTCACTGGCATTCACACTTCATTGAGAGTGAGCTTGCATTTGGACAAAGTCTTCATTTTCACTTTCTCTGCCATTTCCGGAGGAAAATGAACAATTTTGCTGCGGTGCTCATGGGTTGTACCTTTCTTCAGTGATATCTTTCCATGCTAAGTAAACATCTGTATGTATGTATTTCTTTGGAAGAATTAATGGATTATTTATTTCCAATGAGTAGTTTTTCTTTGTTTTCTACTTTAAATATACACAAAGCTCACTGAAAGCACTGAGTCAACACAGCGTATACTGTAGTCTGCTCTTTATCCAAAAATCATACAGAAGTCTAGGTGTCTGCTGCCGTTAAAGGCAGTTTTTCACAAACCTCTAGGCAAACAGGAGCATACAGAGGAGATTTAGTGTGAAACCGTTTTGACTACACTGTTAATGACCCCTGATGGAGGGGGAAACAGTATTTCCTTACTCATTTAGTCTGCAGTGCAGAAATGCATTTAAGCGTAAGGTAAGCTCTTACAGAGTCTAACACATTGACTTTCCTGTTCCTGCTGGAGGTGATTTATCCAAAGAGTGTCATGTTGACACCTATTATCAAAATTGGTTTTGTTACATGGTTTAGAAAACAGATAAAACAATCTGGAGCCAGGTAAGTTTGCAAAAGAAATTAAGACTCTAAACATTTTGGGTTAGCATGTAGATTTAATCCGTACCACACAGGTATGCCTGAACCTCCAGTTCCTATGCTTAGATTTGAAGTAACTACACCTAATACAATTCCTGTAGCTACTTACTGGGCCTAACTGGGCCCAGTTCTTACAAGGTGTCCCATAGGAATTGTGATCTGTGATAATGATAAGCAGGATGACCTAAACCAACATTTACTAAACAAATATTTGTAATCACTTCTATAGGAGAACAAAAACAAATAAAAGAACAAGGTTACATTTAGCTTGTAGCACTAGACAATCCTTTTTTTTCTTTTTTGACTCCTGTGACTAGATAAATATCTTTGCTCTGAAAGGCCATTTGTAAGTACTGGATGTTTTTACACCACTTAAAATATTTCTGAAATATTTTGTTTCCAGTTCTATCTCTTTCTGTTCACACGCCCTCAATTACTGATTTAACTAATTTCTTATTTTCATTTAATGGAGAAGATGGAGTAGAAGAGTGGGATAACATGCATTTTATACAGATTAGATATTTGCTGTAACTACAGCAAACTCTACAGACAGTTCTTTGTACACCAACATCCCTCACTAACATGAGAGCAGTTTCCTCAAAATCCAGTTGAAGATTTACTAAATTTTTAGTGAATCTGAAACTAGTCAAAGTGATATTGTCTGCCTAACAGTGTTCAGAAAGTAATTTTTCTTAAATTGTAGCAAATGTGAATATCTCAACCCCATGAAATGATTGTCTTGAAGTCAGAAGGCAGGGCAAAAGGCAGGCCTGATAATAAAACCATAAAACCTTCTTAAGGCCTCTTCTTGCACACAGAGCTTTGCATAATAAGCACTAATACTAGAGCCAATCTCAAAAGAAAGAAGGAAAGAAAGAAACTTACAAGATTACATGTATTTGCTTTGTCATCGACACCCGTCATCCTCAAGAGGACATGACCAATTCTTTTCTGATTTACCTTTTTTCCCTGTAAGTTCCACTGTCCTAGACTTTTTACGGTAGAAAGTCTTTCAGTGATTTCTGGCCACTACCAGAAAATAATAATACTACCAATAGGAAACCATTATTTAAAATGCTTGCAATAGCCAAGATGCATTTTGGAGACACATTAATAATTCAAATTATTGAATAAATTAAGATACATTAACTAACAAAAATCCTAATCATTAATTAACCTCTGTGGGAATTATCAAACACATTGCAATCTGCCCACTCACAAAGTGTGTTGTGGGATATTCAATGAGTTCAGTGGGCTTTAAACATTAATCAGTAAATTATTCACAAATAATAAATCAACTGATTTAATGGAGATAGTTTATCCAACATTACTTCATAGTTTTGTAGATTTTTCTCTTGGGATATTTCACACTAGAGGCAAGCATGGTGCATGCATCTGTCTGTGTGTAGCAGTTTGACATAGGCTTGAGACTGGTTAAACTTGGTTTAACCTTAGATGACTCCCCTATAACTAACCCGTTAGTGGCTCTGCCAGGTCCACAATGGCGACCCACTGACTTCCTCCTCACTTCACCATCCTACTGCAGGACAGGGAGGCAGTGTGAGAAACTGTGACAACATCCCACCTAATTTCACTCCTGGGCTGCACCATCTACCCTGTGGGACAGCAAGGATTTGTCACTTCTTTACATTAAATATACTTGTGGCTCAAAGTGTTTTTAGTATCCCAATCCATTCAGTGCCCATTGTTTTTGATTCAGTCTCCAACCACAATATTGCATCCTTGACAGTGGAAACCTACATATTTTGCAGCTTTGTAGCCAAGTGACTGTATAGTTAAAAACAAATAAATAGTCAAAAATCTGTATATTTTTGAAGTTTATAATGTTTATACTTGAGCAATTATTAATCAACTTTTTAGTACAACATTTTCCTCTTAGAAAGATGCACGTACCCACAAAAGCTGTAACACATGGGGACAAGAGACTTAAAAGCAGGGTGAGCTGCAGCAGCTTGCCCCAAGCCTCAAATGCGGCTCATTTGTCCTAGTCCTCCTGGTGCAAACCTGCACCAACAAATTTACTCCTTCTAGGCCCAACACTATCTTGAGGCCATAACTGATAACAAAATCCCCATATAACCATTATTGCTTGATCAAGGAATCAACAAACCCATGAAACAACAAATTTCTTCTAAGAAAGTCTTCCTTTGGTTATCCTGTGCTTCTTGAGATTCTCTTCTGCTACCACAGATCGAAGAGTAAATTTCATAATGTACTGATACATATAAACCACTGTAAAGAGAAACTTTTGATAGTATATTTTTGGTCAGGGCATTACTATGTTATGCTTTACTTTGCTATTACCTATTCTTACCTATTCCCTATTACAAGGGTATATTGTAGCAAAGTAATTGTGTAATGATTTAGATGATTGAGGAAAAAATTTATTGACAGGATGAAAAAAGAGAATAAAGATAGACTTCAATGAGAATGTCCTAATATATGAACATTTCTATTTTTATTTCAAATTCCACAGTATCAACATCTACATAGATTATCCTTCTTTTTCTTCCCAACACAACTCTCACTTTGTCATTCATCATTTTGCTATGTGACAACATTGTTAATCTAAGATGATTCATCACTTCTGATGACTGAACAAAATTCTGAATTACCCTACAAACACAAGGGCAAGCTAGACTTAAAACTCAATAGCTTTTCCATAGGAATATTCCCACTAAATATTCAGCTATACGCACATAAACATGGCACAGATTGGTCTGTATAATAAATTAAAGAGCAATATAATTCATACATCATCTTCTTTTGTCATAAGTCTGCAGTGGGTCAGCAGGTATTTGCCTTTAAATCTGTCATCAGATACTAAGCAGATTAATTAGATAACTGTAGTAGAGTGTAAGTCAAAATCTGACGGCTTTAAAACCATACAATTTTAGTCCTAAAAATTGAGTGAAACTTTCAACAGCACCGTTTGTTCCTTAACAGTATGAATATTAAGTTGAAAATGATTTGAGCTCTTGAATCTCATTCTATTTCTGTTAGACTTTAGGATTCAGTGACTTATGAAAATGGATCCTAAGACTCAAATATTTTTTAACTAATTTCACTGCAAATGAAGTTAAGAACAGAGTGTAACCAAAATGAAGCATTTCAGAAATTACATGGTGTCAGGCCGTTGTGCTGCTTAGTTCATACTTGGGCTTATCTTTGTTATTATCCAAAAAGACAGTAAAGAAGTCAAGAAGTCAATATTAAAGAAGTAGATAAAAAAGAGTGTGTTTCTATCCTAGAGCAATCTTCCAGTGGTTTTTATTTGTTTTGAATCAGGAAATTCCAAAGTGCTTTCCAGAAGTTATCACATCACCATATACTTCACTTTTCTTTGAAATATTTATAGCTACCATAGGTTCATGGTATTTTTGTAGCTTCCATTTACCTTTCTCTGAGGTAACAGCTGCAACTCATTGGCCTTGAGCAGAGTTCAGGACTGCTTCCTAATTAAAATTGGATGCAAAGGAATCACTGTACTAAGGGCAAGAATGTACCCACATAGGATTGACTCCTATTCCACGAAAGATTTTTTTCAAATTGTCAATATGTTGGCTAAGTTTTCTAGCTTCTTCTGCATTTTTCCTCCAAGTAAAAGAAACGCCATGTTTTTTCTCCTTAGTAAAGACATTTTAAGACAATGTTCCTAAGCAGTCATGCTGTTGCTATTAGTAAGATTCCAAAGAGATAAGCATAATAATTACCATCATAAAAAAAAAAAAATAGGTCTAATGAAAAAAGATAGAATTTAGATAAAGAAAGATGAGGAAAAGGAAAGAGAGGTAGAAAGAAGAACATAATCACATGAGAGACTTCAATTACTCTGATACATTCTGGAAAGACAACACAGGCTACACACAGACAATAACAGTACCTCCTGCGGAGCATTTATAGTAACTTTTTGACATCGATGATGGAGGAGCCAATGAAGAAAAGTGTGCTACTGGATCTGGCACTAGCAAATAAAGAAGGATTGGTTGGAGATGTGGGAGTAGCCTTGTCTGTAATGATTATGAGATGGTGGAGTTCAGGATCCTACAAGGAGAAAACAAGGTAATAAGTAAAATCTCAAGCCTGGACTTCAAAAGAGTACATTTGGACTTCAAAAGAGTAAGTTTGGGCACCTTCTTGGAGGAATACCATTACTCAGGGCTATAGAAGTAAGGGGACTGATCAATCAAGTATCACTTCTTCCAAACTCAAGATTGGTGCCTAAGCGGAAATTAGACAAACTGGGCAAGAGAAATGAATGGATGATTAGAGAGCTCATGACAAAACTGAAACAGAAGAAGAAACTATAAAGAATGTTGAGAACGGGACAGGCCACTTGGAAAGAATATAGAAATGCTGTCAGGGTATGTACGGATGTGATGAGGAAGGCTAAGGTGCATATAGAATTAAATCTGGCAAGGGATGCCAAGGATATCAGGAAAGATTCCTGAAATACAACAGTGGCTAAATAAAGATTAGGGAAAACGTGGCTCAGTTGCTGAATGGGATGGTGATACAGAGAAGATAGTTACTGAATCCTGGACTCTGGAGACAAGAGAGGGTTAGTTGAGTGTCCAGTGAGGTGGATCAAGAACTGGATGGCTGACAGAGCTCAAAGGGTTGTGATTAGTACTGCCAAGTCTAGTTGGAGGGGTCCAAGCAGGGGTCCATTCAAGATCCAGTCCTATTCAATTCATTCATCAATGACTTGGTTGAAGGGACAGGATGCACCCTCATCAAGTTTGTTAATGATACAAAACTGGGAGGAGTGGTTGATGCACCAGAGGGCTATGTCGGCATTCAGAGGGACCAGGACAGATTAAGGAAATGGAGAGATAAGAACCTCATGAAGTTCTGCAAAGGCAAGTGCAGGGTCCTTCACCTGGGGAGGAATTAGCCCAGGCACCACTACAGGATGGGGCTGCAGAGAAAGACGGGGTGGGGGTCCTGGTGGGTTTCAGGCTGAACATTAGCCAACAATGTCACCAAGAAGGCCAGTGGTCTACAGGATACATTAGGAAGTGTTGCCAACAGGTTGAGGGAGCTGATCCTCTCACTACTCAGCCCTAATGAGGCCACATCTAGAATACTGCATCCAGTTCTGGGCTCCTCAGTAAAAGAGCAAATGGGAGCTACTGTAGAGCTACAGAGGTGATCAAGAACATCTCTCCTATAAGTGCAGGCTAAGAGAGCTCGACCTGTTTAGCCTGGAGAACATAAGTCTTAAGACGGGATCTTATCTGTGTTTACAAATATCTTACAGGAGGATGTCAAGGAGATAGGGTCAGGCTATTTTCAGTGGTAGGAAAAGTTCTTTGTGCATGCAAACACTAGATGAAGCAGTAAGTGCTTCAAGTGCTAAAATAAATGGTTATACTCTATTTTGCATGTTTACAGGCAAGAACTCAAAAATATCTAAACCTTCCCTTCATCTCACTCAATCAGCCATGTAGCATGAACTGTTTTGTTGAAATATTTGCACTAAACTAACTGCACTGTATGCAGTGTGACAGGGTGTTACTATCTGTCTGTGATAACTTTTTTTTTTTTTAATCAGGACATTCCAAACACACTACCACCTATCCTACTGAATCACAGAAAATGTAAATTAATTTAAAGTCATAATAAAATCAGAGCAGTAGCTAGTTCTGGAGGGAAAATAAATAAATAAATAAATCTCACAAGACTTGATGCTCTCACAACTCCTGAAATAATGTATTATTAAAAAACATTATGATGTGTCAAACTACATCACATCATGACGTGATGTGAGTGTAAAGCAGACATAAATCCTAGACATTCGGAGATAAATTTATGATGTGTAGAATCATGTTGAGAAACGAAGTCACAGAATTATTTTAGTGTGAATCAGTGAAGGCAGCTTCATTTCCTTCCAGTATATTTTTATACCTGAACTGAGCAAAGTTTGTTTAGCAAAGGAATCACAGAACCTCAGAATGATTAAGGTTGGAAGGGACCTCTAGAGATCATCTTGCCCAACTCCTCTGCTCCAGCAGGGTCAGCTAGAATACGTGGCACAGGGTGGCATCCAGGTGGGTTTGGAAAATCTCTGGAGAAGGAGACTCAATAACATCTCTGGGCAGCCTGTTCTAGCGCTCTGTCACCCTCACAGTAGAGAAGTTCTTCCTCATATGGAGGTGGAACACCCCGTGTTTCAACTTACACCCATTACCCCTTGTCCTGTCACCGACCACCATGGAGAAAAGCCTGACCCCATCCTCCCTACGATCTCAGGAACTTGAACATGTTGATCAAATCTCCTCTCAGCCTTCTTTTCTCCAGACTAAACAGGCCCAGCTCACTTAGTCTTTCCTCATAAAACAAATGCTCCAGTCCCTTAATTATCTTTGTTGCTCTCCACTGGACCCTCTCCAGAAGCTCCACGTCCCTCTTGTACTGAGGAGCCCAGAACTGCCCCCAATACTCCAGGTGCGGCCCCACCAGAGCTGAGCAGAGGGGCAGGATCCCCTCCCTCCACCTGCTGGCAACGCTCCTCCTCATGCAGCCCGGATCCCGTTGGCCTTCTTGGCCACAAGGGCACACTGCTGCCTCATGGTTAACCTGTTGGCAATCAGGACTCCCAAATCCCTCTCTGTGGCGTTGCTTCCAGCAGGTCAACCCCTAATCTGTCCTGGTGCCTGGGGTTATTCCTACCCAGGGCAGGACTCTGCTCTTGTCCTTGTAAAACCTCATAAGGTTCCTCTCCGCCCAGCTCTCCATCCTGTCTAGGTCCCTCTGAATGGCAGCACAGCCATTGTCATCTGCAAACTTGCTGAGGATGCACTCTGTGCCTGCATCCAAGTCACTGATGAACAAGTTGAAGATCACTGCGCCCTGGGGAACACCACTGGCCACAGACCTCCAACCAGACTCAGACCCATTTATCAAGGGGCATCCCTCTGCGTCCACTGTCCACTCGTCCAGTCCACATTTCCTGAGCTTTGCTATGTGGGTGTTATGGGAAACTGTGTCGAAAGCCTTGCTGAAGTCAAGGTAGAGAACATCCTCAGCTCTCCCATCGTCCACCCAGCCGGTTAACTCATCGTAGAAGGCTATCAGGTTCGTCAAACATGACTTTCCCTTGGTGAATCCATGCTGACTACTCCCGATCACCTTCTTTTCCTTGACATAGATGGTCTCTAGGATGAGCTTCTCCATCACCTTTCCAGGGACAGAGGTAAGACTGACTGGCCTGTAGTTTCCTGACTCCTCTCTCTTGCCTTTTTTGAAGGCTGAGATCCCGATCTCAGCCTATTGAGTTCAATGAATTCTATATCAGGACCAATATTTCCTTTTACAAACTTTCAGTCTAACAGAAAGAGGAACAGTAAACAGTATCTTGTTTCTGAAAAAGTTGTGTCTATAGTGTCTAATTCAGATGGAGACTGCACAAACATGTATTAATAAAATGGTCCTTAAACCTTCTCTTTTGAGTAAAATGACTTGCCAAAGGTCATACAATGAATAAATGACAGCAGGAGGAGCAAAGTCATCCAGCTGTTCTGGATCATGATCCATACTCAACATGTACTCTGTCTAGTGGCACCTCAGAGAAATTCTGCATCACTCAGCCAGAACCTGACATCAGCAAGCAGCTCAGGTGAGTTGTACTTTGACATGCAAAGCAAGACCTGCTGTGCACAGAAGTCCACCAGCTCCTGAAAAGCTGTCTGCACAGAGCTGCTCCAAGAAAAAAACAGGACACTCTACATTCATGCCCAAAACACATCGTTTAAGATCCACTATTTGCTAAAATCCTTTCCTTTGCAGTCTGATAGTGTGTCTCTACAGACACTCACATCAGAAGAGAAGGAAAGTAAATTGTTGGTGGAATAGGAGAGGAGGGGACAAGAGTGCTCAAGAACTTGTCCTCTTGTCAACATTTCCTGTTGGGCCAAAATACAGATGACTCCAGAGACTTGGACTGAGGGAATTTGTTACAACGGCAGCTTTCTATTGACAAAAAGATGTCTTTCTGGATTCAGTGTCTGTTTCCATCACAATCCTGCAGTCATTTTAGTTTGTTTTTGACAACTGCACTGGAAGTAAAATCTGCCATATTTGTGTTTTCACCGCACTTATTTTTTTATGTCTTTTTTTTTTTTCCTGCACCCAGACTCATATGAATTTTGATCTTCTCAGATTTCCAACTTGACAAATTCATCCCTGTTTGTTTAACTACATCCCACCATCATCACTGATTCACTACAGCACTGTCAATGGCACTGAATTTGAATCTGTCTTGAACACAACCTGAAGAGTATTTAAATTATAAAGGGAAATATTTTGGCACATTCCCCATTGCTGCTTCTTCCTGACTGGGCCACTGGCCTCATATTTGCATCGTTACACAGATCTAGGGTAGTAATGGGTACGGGCAAGCAGGCAGAGGTGCCTTCCCAGAATATGCTCCTGAGCTTATGCTATTTGATACACAGGAATTTCCCATGTTTCTACACGATGACTTCAGGAAATTATTGTGAGTCGACAAAGCTGTATTCACCATTTAAGCAGTGCTTTAGTATCAGTCTTTTTCTAGACCTTTTGAACTTCAGTAAACACATGGATGTGAACAGGTCCTGTTATTTGAATCCATATTCAGGAGTCTGACATTTGAATTAAAATGTGTATTCATATTTTGAAACAATCTAATTGTATAATGGTGTGAAATCCATGAAAATAAAAGGGATAAGAGTGAACCAGCACACTTAAGTTAACATTAGGTTCACCTGCAAAGTAGTGAACTGTCAATTTCCTTTGACTACTTGAGCTATAAACTTGATCTTTAGGTCAGGAAAACATGGTGTCCAGTAGATTACAAAATAAATAAATAAAAAGGCCAGTTGTAGCACTCTGAAAGGATCTGAGTACACAGCAGTAGTGACATGATTACTGACTGTTAGTCTGTGACTCATTGGGAAAGCATAAGCTCGTAGGCAAGTAAGAAGAGACTGGAGAGTGCAGAATAGCAGAACTATTTAGCATGAGACAGAAGTGGTAAGAAAAAGCATTTCTTCTATCCCTCACGTATATTAGAAATACAGTGTGTTGCCACAAAAGGTCTTTTCTAACATAAAATAATAATAGTAATAATAATGTTTCTAAGATACAGTATCAATTGGAACATTTAAAATATCACTTGCTAGTGCACTAACAATAATATTGTCAGAAGCCAAACCACTATAGGTCCCGAGAGTGTGACCCTGCAGACTACTGGTGGCATGCAATGAAGGCTGCTGATGCAGCCCATTCCCTTCAGTGAACTGTAAAATAAAGCACTCTCCGTGACTTCCTGTCTCATTTGAATAAACTTGACAGTATAATCCTACAACATATTCTAGCCTCTGTTTTGGTCAATTAAAAGAAGTTAATGTGAAATTTGAGTTAGTTACACAGAGAGTTGTCAAGTAATCTTTTACAGTACAAAATCAGTGTTTAGACTTGTCATCGAAAACAAAACAGCATGAGATTTTTTTTTGTCTTCTACTCTCTCTGTTTTCTGAGCTATGGTAAAAACAACAGGGAAAGCATCTTTTAGTCCTTTAAAAAAAATCTCAGCTGGCACTGTGCAGGTTGGTAACAAAATTATTCACTTTTCCTATGCCACCTTTAACAAAAATAAAATACACTGAAAGTAGTTACTCACTGTGAGAAATGCAAGGCATGATTAGCAGTGTGCCTATGCAGAGGGACAAAAGGGCTGCACATCAAGAACACACTGTATCTTCTAAAAATTATAAAAGAAGATGTAGACATATTATCTATCTTTAAAAGGGACCAGTAATTGTTGCCTCCTTTGAAGTGTTAAGAGTCTCTGATTAGCTCTTGGGTCATGTATCACACTTGGAGTTCCTAGGTTTAACGCCACACTCCATTGAACTCAATCTCACAAACTTCATGCTTATGAAGGTGTTCCTCTTGGTTGCTTTGCATCTGGGCTGCAGAGCGATTTGGTTGGAGGCTGACATTGATTAAGTGCAAGAGAACCGTGTTTTACTGTGACAGCTGCTAGACCTCTGTCAACAAATCAATGCTTTTCTCTCCCTTTCTTTTCCTGCTTTTTTTCCCTTCCTTCTTAACTCTTCTGTTAGCATCATGCTGTTACTAGAGATGAAAAACGTCTTTATAACTGTCTTGTGATTGAACATTTTCTGATTTGCCAGTCACATGAAATGTTTATCTGAAGAGTGCAAGATGGTCTGTCCTAGGATTCTCCAGAATATAGAGAATAAATGGGAGGAAAAAGCGCACAATGTTGCTCAGGAAGGCAGTAAAGGGTATTCTTTTCCTTATGTTGCAAGGATTGAAGCATAAACGCCACCAGCATTTGCATCCATAGTACAGCAAATGTATTTGTATACTAAATAGTACCATTGTGAACTGTGAAACTTGGCTTTGATGCAAATAACTAAGGGAAACATCTTACTATCAAAGTGAGAAGAATTTCTTTAAAACTTAAAAGCAAGTCATCTATATTTCTGGTCGCAAATGATTGATTTTCTACTGAATAAAATAATAATCAACTGACCAAGTGCATAGTACTGTTTCTGTACTGTTTCATTTTACACATTAATTTCATATCACATTATATATTTTAAACATGATTCTACATTCCTGCTATCACTGTTAATCTTTTTTCAGATATGCAGTAGAGAAGAGCAGAAAAGATTTTTTATTTTAAGTAAATTACCTATTATTTTCAAATTTTCTTTCAAAAATAATTAAGGAATAATGCTAGAATTATCAATTAAAAGAGCAATTAAAAGCATTTTCCTCTATAGACATAGTTCCATGGTATGCCACATTGTTTGTGGACGTTTAACTCTGTGTCATTACTTACTTATTCTCTGATCTACAACATACATGTTTTCATTTTCTATAGAGTTAGATTAAAGATTTAAGATGTTCAGACTAAAAGTAATAGAAATAATATACTTTGCAAACACATAGTAGGTAAAAGATATCCAGCTGCCTTAAAGGATTATTTGGGATTAAATAAAAGAAGAGAGCAAATTAAAAAAAAAAAGACAGAGAGAGAGAAAAAGAAAATTTAATGTCAGCCAAAGTTCACAGTTGCCAAGTTGTGGAGTAAATAGCTGGTGTGAACATATAACCAGATTACTTTTTTGGGAAGGTTAAAAATTTGTAAAATGGGCTCCGCTGTATAGAAGTTTCTCTTGAAAGATCTGAATCTACAGATCTAAAAGCCTGCAGTTCCAATAGTTCACATAAATTATCAAATGAAGCCATTCTAGTGGAGCCTAGGTAGGCAGATCCAGACATAGTGTAGATCACTGAGAATCCTCCTCAAACTTGAGAAGGCTGTTAAAATATTTTTGTATGGAGAGCTGCTCAGTAAAAGCTTGTGAATGAAGAAGATCACAGTTATTTTTCCTGTTCAAATGGTACTTTGAGGTACAAAACGAAGTACAACAGAGGACAGCAAAACAAACTGAATGCTATCAACAACTTTCACAGAATTTCCTCTGAAAAGCCTAGCAGTAATCAGAACTTTTAAGTTGTTTCAGCTTGATCCAGAATGCAACTTCTATATTACCTACTATTTTTATAGTAAGGAAACAGGGAAGAAGTCAAGCTTGGACATTTCTGGTCTTCAGTGAGTTAACAAAAAAAAACAGAAGAAAATTAAAAAATTTTGTGGATCTTGGAGGATCTTTGTGGATCAAGGAAGATCACATCTTCCTTGAAAAACTTCTAAATGTTTTCTGAGTAGCTACTGCCTTTTCCTACTAAATATAAAAGAATATATTTTGGAAATGAAAAAAAAACTTGGGAATTAGGAACTGAGAAATATCTTGTACATAGGTACTTATAGATATTTAGGGAAGTACAAGCACTCAAATATGACACAAATTGTATTTACAGAAATTTCCAGAGTGTTATAATTAGTATGAACTTTACTTCAGTTGCTTCATTGATGCTCACTTTGGCATCAGCCACTTACTTCATTGATACACCCTTTGGCATCAGCTTCCTTGCTTGTAATATGTAAGGAAGGATAATATCTCTTGGCAAAACAGTGAATAATTTGTATTTCATTAGCACAAAGAGGGTGTACTCTGAGATCTCATTCTTTCACTAATTAAAAAAAAAATAAAGAAAGAAAAAAAAGAAAAGAAAAAGAAAAAAAGTTATATCAAGGAAATGAAAACCTATGGAGTATTCTGTTGATTTCGAGATGAAAACTGTTTCTTGTGATCTTCTGTTTCTTTTCCTCTCAAATAAGCCCATAAACATCACTTCTGCCTTTTCAGGTGACTACATGTCATGAGGATACAATGCTATAATGTTCTTATCTTTGGTTTTGCAAATGACTCCTGAATTCCACAGAGAACATAACTTAGAAGCATTCACTTTAGAATTGTGAACACAGACTGCCAACAAAAACTTCCCTTGTTCAACCATTTTACCTTTTTTTTTTTTTTTTCTATTAGCTATTACTTCACTGAAGTTTCCTTTCTGTGTATTACTGGAAGAGGACATTAAGGAGAATAAATTATGTTAAACAAATAAACATCATCTGGTCTAGTTTCACTCTCTGGAGAAGCTTCTACCCTTCACTAGGCTGAGGAGAGGTTAGGAGTGCAGCAGAGAGCACTGCCGTGCTCCGCTGACTGCTTCTAACTTCATCATTCTTCACTGCTCTTCTGGCAAACCTATGGCTTGGAGAAGCAAGTATCCACATATATAGGTATAAATATATAAATGCATATATATACATTTATCTTTATATGTGTGGGTGCATATGTATGCATATAGATGTATTTATACATCAAGAAAGGCTAAAAATTTAGTCCTTCAAGATGCCGAACACTCTTGTACGATGTGCCTCATTTACAGACCAGAGTTGTATTACAGACCACAGAAATTGTAGACTGCTGCTGGATTAAGTGAAAAGATAGACTACCATACTCCAGAAAACAGACACCAATGTCAATATCAAAGGGAAAGTCATTTAAATCAATTAACATTTCAGAAGCTCCAAATGTTTATGGATAACACTCCTTCAAATTTGTAAATATGTCAAAATTCCTTTTCTTTTTCCCCCAGGAAGAAAGATTTCTTTCACTAGAAATCACCTATGTTATTTCCCAGTAGGCTTGGAACAGATAATAACTGGTTACAGACTGTGTAGACATCTTTTTTGAAAACTTAAATTTTCTAATTTCAGCTCCTTAAGTATGATAGGAATTAGTTAATTACATGAGAGAAGTGGAGTAAATAAGAAGCGAGAACATGCTTTTTTTATTATTATTATTTTCAGTGTGTGTGTCTTGATCTTTCGTATTAATTTAAAGCACATTTTACTTTTTTTAGGAAACATTTGGTTTTGTGAGAAAGCCACACTTTCTCATTCTCACATTCTGTGAGAAAGTTCATCCGAAAACATAGCAAAAAGAATATTATGAGTAATAGAAAATAATAGAACAAAGTGAAAGAGCTCATTGAACTTTTGGTTGCAACTGATTCTTTTATTCTGAAGAGAATCATAATATATTTGTCATGCTTTGGAGATTCTCCACCAGTACACAAAAGTGTAAAATCTGGTACACAGAATTGGGGTAAGCTCTTCTTCAAAAGTTTCAGGAAAAGACTGTGATAAATGATATACTGGAGTGCTCTAAAATTAGAGTTTTAACTTGCTAAATTTTCACAGGCTCCAGGTATATCATCTATACTTACAAATTATCATAGTTCCTGTCATGCTCACAGATGCACAGACATGCAATATTAGTGTGCCTTTTTCTTCTCATATAGATTAACATCCTGACGAGTTCCATAGACTTTTAATGCAATGTATTTAGCAAATTAAATCAAAGACACTTTAATATATGCTTTATAATATCCTAGACAATGGTATTTTGTTAGGTTCAGTGTTGACATATTCTCTGCTTTAACTTCTGTCACCTGCTCTGATGTACATTTCAGCACTTATTAGTTAATTATCTAGAGTCACAATTTTATTAGGCTTTATACGGTTAATAATTCTATTCTACACACTAAACAAGACACATGTGAAGAGTATTTTTCTATATGCCTAGTTTATTGAGGAGACCCTTTTTGTCTACACTGCAGATCCACCAGAGGAGAGCAAACATAAGAACACTGCAGAACTCTCTAACATGTAACATCACCTGTGATAACCTCAGCGGACCCTAGATTAGATTAGTACAGTAGATTTGCTTTTGAGAATTTGAGACATTAATAAATTTTTCCTGTTCAGGCAGTTAAGGAAATGTGATTGCACATTTCTTCAAATGCATCGTTAGTGATAGGATTTTCTATAGAAACTTCCACAAATTTCTCATTGGAATTTGTAGCTTTAAGTGATAAGCAGATGTATCAATCACAAGTTTGCACACTGCATATGAATAAAAGTAAATTATGTGTCTAATACAAAATGCTAAATGAAGTGCAGTTAAAATATTGTTTTCATCTGTATGCCTCAAAACACATGTATTTCTGATTCTGGCAATTTGTATCTTCCTTGTTTATGGGAATATTTTTTCTTGCAGAGGAGTTAATATTATTCAGCTATAAAAATATTTACTTTTGTTTTGACCACTGTTCTTATGCAAAACTATAAACTCCTGCAGCAGCAAGAAAATTGGCATGAGAATAATAAACTGCATTGACATATGGATATATTGCTATAAAATAAGTAGAAATTAATAAGAAAATGCTTCTACCCCTCCTTAGAGCTTTTAATCTTTACAAATCAAAACTAGCTTTACGAGGCCTAAATACTAAATTCCAACTTTGGGAAGAAATCTGGATGTGAATTTGGATTTGGCCTAGAATTATCTCCATCCTGAATGAAGACAGAATTGCTGTCCCAAGCAACATTAAGGAAGAACTTGCTCTTGCTGATTTGATCCATCTCTTCCCTTTATCTTTGTCTTGCTAAAAAGCTATTTTAGGCTCTGAATTTATACAAAAAAATATAAAATAAGTTTGTTTGTTTTATACTGGCTTAATTCTGGTAGGAAATTTTCACTAATTAATGTGTGAAGGATTTCAAGCAAAGAATTGTCTGTGCTGTACTACCTCATATTATTCCTAAGGGAACAGCTACTTATAAGGAAAAATAGATTAGGTTTAAGCACATCCCGTGTATCTTAAGCACAGAGGTGAAAGTAGGTTGCAAAGTGATAACTAAAGCTTATGAGGATGTAGTTTTATTCCAAATACCTATCAGTGCAGATGAAAGAATCAAGTTTTCCTACCTTAACTGTTCACTGGCTTTCTAATAGTACTTATTCTCTGGACAACAGCCAGCTGGGATGAGTTTAAAGAATATTACAAATTCATCCCCAAGCTATCAATCAAAGCTGTAAATGACACACAGACACATTCACCCTGAACTTCTCACCAAATTATTACCATAATTCTATAATTCTGTGTATCAGTTTTCTCCATTTTTGCTAATGAAAATCCGTAAGGCCATATATGTTAGGGCCATCCATAAGGCCATATATGTTATGGACTGTTAGGCCATATATTTTAGGGCTCGAGAAATAAGGGCACACAGATATTTATGTTTCTTTACATTGTTCATTTCAAGTATTATTATGAAGCAATAGAGATTTCTTTCTTAGGGTGTCTAGAAAGGAGACAGTTTTGCTCTGGACAATATATATTCCGAGCACAGGTTTTTGTTCCTGTTCCTGGATCTGTTCCAACAGAGATTCACCAAGACCATGGATTTTTTTTAATTTTTCAATTCAATAGAGACAGATAATTAGCAATGAGAAAGAGTGCCTAGAAACAAAGCTTTTGACATTTGGGGACCTCACACATAAGAAGAAGGACAGATTGCACTGTTATAAGTTCATAAACATTTAAATCATCAAACTAACTTATGATGATAACATTCAGTAGCTACTTTCTGTAAATAATCATGTACTTTTGTCATGTTCATTCAAGAGAGGTCACTTTTGTCTCCAGATTCACTGGTAATAGGAAGAAGAAAATGGAAAGGGATGTTAAACTATGGGCAAATAATTGGAGTTATGACTTGAAGCATTTCACAACATATCTGACTTTTTTTAAAGATTCTTGTCAATGGTATTTTACTTTTATCTTAAAGCTCAGCCCTGTAGCAAAGCATTCAGAGTGAAAATGTCAACCAATAAAGTCATTGGTCACAATTCTAGTTCATTTCCACAAAACTGGAATTTTAACTCTGGATTACAGTTGAAACTAAACTTAAGATTTTAGAATTTCTAATTCTTAACTTGAGCAAGGTGAGTAACTTTGGAGTCCTCATATGTAGTGTGTGGTACACAAGTTTTCCAGTTGAAAAATATAAATACACCTGCTGTTTTATTGAGAAAGAACTAGATAGCATCAGGTGAAATTGATTTTTTATTTATTTTTAATATTTTTTATAAATGGCTATGGCATTAAAGGCATACATTCAGGTACTGCAGACTGGGTACATTCTTCACAAAAGGCTATAATTTTCCTATAAAAGGGACCAGACCTACTGTTAACTCGTTTTATTTTAACTGAATCTATCCTGTGCTCATCAATGTGGCCAGAAAAGAGCCATCCTCTGCCTTACATATTTTAGTACATATCTCTAGTACTTTTCTCCCACAAAGGGATTTAATGATGACCAATTAGATAAAATTGCAGACAAGTAAAAAGAAATCAGTATATGGCATATTTAAAAGCTAAAATTAGCGACATGGTTAGAGGATAAAGGATTCATCCTTTTTAAAAAGGCAGCTACGGGGCTCTTTCAAACAGAAAATCTTGACTGAGTGCTATCCAATCTTGTACTTTACCACTTAGTCATTTAGTTAGTAAAAATATGTTCATCCTAGTTTGCTTAGACATTTTATAGTGTTAATTCTAGATTATAGTGATTTGGAAAAAAAGTACTTAGATATGCCTGAATTAGCAGGTTTTTTATCTTTCTCAATATACCACACAGAAGTACTGAAAAGTAGTGTACCTGCAACAGCTGAATAAATGATCGACTAACAGGTCAGATGGGAACCCTGTTGGGACCAGCTAGCATGATGCAACACTGCAAAAGCATCTCTGCATGTCAAAACCTAATTCTCTGTCAGACCACTTTTCATTACCAGAAACCTCATAAAGTGGTAAACTAATTAAGTTAATTATCAGGATGCTGGGTTACAATAAATCTCTTGGGATTTCTTTGCATATAAGTGTACCCTGGAGAATTTCCCATCTCCCACAGTGCTAATGAACTCAGAGGTTTGTTACGGAAGTTTTGCTCCAGATGAAGAGATTAGTTCTGGCAGTGTCTCCCTAAATGGGATAGAGCTGCTCCAAGGCTCAACCAAGCTGTGAATGTGTCCTGTCAGCTATTTCCAGAATTAAATGCAGTGGACACTCTGGAAATTAAACCAAGCAATAACAGCAAACAAAATGCTTTCCTTCCTGGAGTTACTTTTAATATACTTCTGTGTATCCCTTAAAGACTCTACGAAAGTCACTGTGGTTAATATCAAATTGCGAGTAGGATTCGTTTATAGCGCCAGTAGCATATATCAAGGCAATAGGGAGAAAATATGATACTCTGGGATCACTTGTCAATTGTGAAACATAAAATAAAAATACAGAAATAAAGAAAAGTCAAAGTATATTTTCATTACAGTATAGTTGTCCTTACACTTCATGCACTGAAGAGCCAAAGAAATTGGCAGAGCAATATTTCTCTGCTATTTCCTCTCTCCATTACATCGTGAATCCAAAGAAAAACACGACCTGTCCTGAATGAGCATGACAACTATTATTTCCCAAAGCAATATCAAGAGAAACAGTTGAAAAAGTCAGGTGCACAGGCAGCTTTGAGTCACAAAAGCATCACTAACACATCCAATAACCCAAAACAAAATTGAGCTTGGCAACATTACAGTGGTAATCTGTACATACAGGTGGGCTATTTTTGAACTATTTATAAAATGCATTGAGTACCGGTAGACCTTTCTGCAGGAGCAGGAAAATGCATCTCCGATTGCTTCCACAATATTTATGGATTTATTTAAGAACTTGTGTACAATAAAAACAAAATCAATGGACATAGAGATTTCCAGCTTGTTTGCAAGGGCTATTTATAAGTTTAGTTGAAATTCTTTCTCCTAAAGCTATGTATGTTTTTTGTTGGTTTGTTTTGTATATATGTGTATGTAGATGTGGTATGTGTAAAATGTGTAGATATTTTTCTTTATACTGAATTATAAAAGATGCCATCTATTTACTGAATCACCCGCCTAGTTCCCAATTGCAGTTTTTTCTCTCAATTTCTTTCATACTGACTGTGTGTTACATTCCCTGGGAAATGTGATCATGCTAATAAGACCAAATACCTGTATGAAGACCACTCCCAGCTTTTCAGCTGGTTTTGACTGCTGTGGTTCCAAAGTATGCTAATCTGAAACCAATATTTTATTACAGAACACAGAATTAGTACCAGAATCCTCCATTGATACCTATGTCAAGATTAAAGGTTAATATATTGAAAAGAGCTGAAAATTACCTCTTTGGAATGGAAATAAATCTACCAAGGGATTTTATGGTTGTCATTCCAGTCTTTAGAGTCATTTACTGTTTCAGGGATAAAGCATCTAATTGTACTACTATTGTATTTTATGTTGGCTTATGGAGTTGGACAACCCTAGATTATTATGCTGATAACTCCATTTTTTTCTCTGGAATAAGGGAATAAGAGAGCACTGGAACAGGCTGCCCAGAGAGGTTGTGGAGTCTCCTTCTCTGAAGATCTTCAAAACCTGTTTGGATGCAGTCCTGTGCCACGTGCTCTAGGAGACCCTGCACGTGCAGGGAGGTTGGACTAGATGACCTCTAGAGGTCCCTTCCAACCTTAGGCATTCTGTGATTCTATGATTCTATGTTGGAGGGAAGGAAATGCTGAGAAATTGGATAATGGAAGTTTGGAAATCCTGTTTCCAGTTTCCAAGGACTTTCACCAATAGAAATTTACTCAGGTGTTATAAATTGTAACACCAGTTCTTTTCTCAGATCAATGTATAACTTGTCTAGAAAACAGGTAGGTCACCCTTTTAAGTCTTGTGAAGTAATGAAATGATATATATAAAATGATACATTTCATAATGTTAGCTGTGTTCACAAAATCTCTTGTTTAAGTCAAATTTGAAAATGTCTTTAGTCATTTATTGAAATAATTAGCCCAATCTACATAGTCTCTAAATCACCTAACCATTCCTCATACATTTAAAAACTTAAAATAGAGCCAGTTATATTTGAAAATTACATTTAACTGAATAGTTTTAGCATTTAAAGAGATTAAACTATTGTGCCTCCTCTATCTTCAAATAGTCAGGTGGAGAAAAGCATGATGAGAAAATTCAAAATTACTTTCTCCTTAGTTTCCAGTCTTCCATGGAGCAAGCAAACCATGCAAGAATACTAGTAGCTGTAGACTAATAGACATTGCCTGATTCAGGCCTGCATCATCTCTTTTATTATTTTGAATTTGTGTTGATGTCTGAAAACATTTATTACGCATTGCTAAGGCCACAAAATCCTTCAAGTTAAATGCTGAGATGAAAGATTACTTTTTCTATATTTTAAGACTGTTTTAACTACATAGATCATCTCTAAATAAAATTTCAAGATTTTCCAAGCTATCTAGTATTTATACTGAGCCAAAAAAAACCCCACAAAACAAAACAAAACAAAAAAACAGTAAACAGCAGAGTGTGTTAGACCTGGCCAAGTAACCGCTTGATGGGTAATCCAGCACACACAAACTCCATCACCTTCTTTGGAGCCTTAGAGCCTTTTCCAGACAGAAAATTATGCCTTGACAAGCTGCTATAAGTTTTTTCTATTCTATTTGAACAGTCCAACCTTCATTGCTATCCTCATGCTCTGCAACACGACTTATCTGCTGTCTGGCAGATTACCTCCTCAGCACATTTAACCACCCATGCATCACCCATCTCAGATTTCGAGTCTTCAGGGCCTTTTCTTGCCCTCAAACTACTTTATTTTCCCAAGTGCTAGTCCATTCTGGTCAATCCTAACCTGTTTTACTCACTGAGCTTCCTCTTCACTGAAATAGTATTGTCTGGCATAAATTGGTTTGATCACATTGTTTGTCTGTCTTTCATTTTTGTCTGCCTTGCCTATTTAGATTTTAACTTTCTCCAGGCATTGCTTATATATTTACATGGTGCTTATGGGGACCATAGGACCAACACTGACTGATGTCTCCAGGAATTACATAATGTGAGTGAATTAATAGTTATAAAAGTAATCTAAAAAGGATAGTTACATATAAACTGAATTGTTACCAGGCAGTAATGATAAACACTGTATGATTCCATTGGTTATCTCAATTCTTGTAAAAAATAGTTGCTTTTTTTTCTTTAATTCTAGCAGTCTTACTTTTGCTCTTTGGAGATCCATAACAGACTAATTTTTCCTTTTTATGTCTCTGAAGGGTAAATGTGTCGTCCCATCTTCAGACATGCCTGGTACTTTATAGAACAGCATTTTTAAAAGTGCATGTGTAATACCCCAACTAATTTTCAGTGTTGCAAAATTACCTGAAAAGCTTTTGGCAAAATACTTTCGAAAAAGGTTTTAGTCACCATTTAAAATTTGTCTTTATAAAAATTTGAATTTGAATATATATTTGTCCAATTAGTTTGATTCAATTCTTGAAGTTTCTTTTGGGAACATGTTTATTTTGAATCTAAAATCAGCATCCAATCGCACATTTGAAACAACAGTGTTCTATACTCAGCTGTGTTCTCAAGGTATGCATATTTAGCTGAACGATTCAGACTTACAGCCTTATGGCAGAGCTATGTGCACAGTTTCATATGCACTTTAAAAGTTTTGCCATATCTGTATGAACTGTGGCTTAACAATACACTGTTATTCTTACAAAACAGCAATACATAGCATGTCTGCACTAAAATAAGTGAATTCATCATGTTCAGTGACAATACAATGAATATATCAAACTTTTTTACTTAAGAAGAAATCACTATTAATATCTTTGGTGATATTATTCATGATACAGCCCTTATTAATATAAAATAATATAAAACATTAATATAAACTGATCAATTAATATAACTGATTAACTGATCAATTAATATAAAATAGTTCGTCATATGTCACTGAACTGATTAATTTCATAATTACACTGTTTCATTACATTCATTTAAGAGAAGCAGGTAAATATTATGTACAAAATATGTGTGTAAGCAATAGGTATGTCACTGATATATATTTTCGTATACATCTATAATTATTCTTCCTTTTTCAAGGCCAAACAGGTATTCAGTCTCTAAGACTTTCTTTACCATTCATATGCCTGCTTTATACTTTTCTTTCTTTGGAAAGATAATTAAAAGATATTCCGCTCCATATAAAATGTTCTCTTGCTGTTTTCACAGATCATCAGACATCAAGCAACTCCTGATCTTCCCCATCTAAACGAATCATTAGCACTTCAAATAATTCTTGTTCAAAGTACCATACAGTATATACCCTTCATGGTATATGCTCCAAGACTGTTTGTAAAATACATTTTAGAAAGTTGCACTGACATTAACCATTTTGCTTACATAAAGGAAAATATCTTTGATCAGGAATTTTATACAACATTCACCATACTCTTTTTGGCTAATTAACTCACTAAATGCTGCATAAAAATAGCTATTTCTTCACATAGCATATTGTTTTTTATTTTTTTTATCATCTGTCAGTCCTTTTGCAACAAATGAAAGCTCATATTATCACTTTCAGCAGTATCAGAAATCAAATAACTTCCTATTAAGATATTACATAGGTTTTCCTCCATTAAACTTTCCTCGAAATACCTCTAGAAATGGAAAACAAAACAAAGCAAAACAAAAAAAAAATCAACAAATCAATCAAACAAAAACACCATAGCATATCAAGTCTTTGAAATCCTTATTTTAATAAGTCTTATGGTTTTACCCTGAGGTGTGCACCATTTTCTCACTATGTAAATTCAGTCGGAGTCTGTGATTGCCTGAAGAGCAAAAATTTCAGTTTTATACTGCTATTACAGGAATGTCCGTAGGCTTTTGGTAGATAGATCACAACATATCTGGTTATCCTACTTTTCTATCTATTCACTCATACTCGTCTGTGAGCAAAATACTCTTTGCTTCTGCTAGCGAAACTGGAAAACAACAGCAACAGGAAAATACTAAATCCCACAGAAGAAGTTCAGCAAGTGCTTCTCCCCCTTGGGCAGTGGCAGTCAATGTTGACATCTACCTTCTTTCCCTGAGTGCTTATCCCTTTAACCTTGCAGATATTTTTGAAAAGCAAGACTTACAGCAGTTTTTTGCTCTTTACGTATACTTCTGCTGTAGCATGATTTCCAGAAATAACATATTTAGAAGGGTGTGTTCCCCTGGAATTGCTCTACCTGGGTATCCATAGCTGCTTTGCCTAAGGTCCTGTGAGTTTAGGAAATACCACTGCACTGGTTTCTCTCCCACTTAGGCTTCTCTTCTTCTTGTGACTGCATGGGCCAGATTTTGGTGTAAATACATGATTCCTGGAGGACAGGCTACAGAAACAAGTCCATGGTCTGCACATGCAGTCTTCTCCTAACTGCTCGAACAAGTAATAATAGTTCTATCTGGAGTTGGAAATTTCCAAGAACAAAAAAAATAGTAAAATCTTGTTTCCACAAATAAATTAACATGAAGAGGAAAGAGATGGAAATTCTCTAATCTTTGCTGGATGCAGCAGAGAACATTGTCACCAAGGATGAGGATAAGGCTGAGGTAGTTAATGCTTTCCTTCACAATGGGATAACTTATCCTCAAGGTACTTGACCCAGAAGCCGAAAGAATGAACAGCAGAAGAAACACCCCCATAATTCAGGGAGAAACAGTGACCTGCTACTCCACTTGAACATTCACAAAGACATGGAGCCAGATGGGATCTGAGGTGGCAGAAGTGCTCGTCAAGCTGCTCTCCATCATCTATCAGCAGTCCTGGTCATCAAGGGAGGTCCCAGATGACTAGACACTTGCCAATGTGATGCTCATCTACAAGAAGGGTTAGATGGAGGATCAAGGAAACTACAGGTTTGTCAGTCTGACCTCGGTATCAGGGACAGTTATGGAGCAGATCATCTTGAGGGTGATCACATAGCATGTGCGTGACAACCAGGAGATCAGGCCCAGGCAACATGGGCTCTTGAAAAGCAGACAGGCCTCACCAACCTGATCTCCTTCTATGACAAGCAGACCCATGTAGTGGATGAGGGAAAGACTGTGGATGTGGTTTACTTAGACTTCAATAAGGCCTTTGACACAGTCTCCCACTGCCTTCTTCTGGAGAAGCTGGCAGCTCATGTCTAAGACAGATGCACTCTTTGCTTCATGAGAAACTGGTGGGATGGTCAATTAGTGGTGGTGAATGGAGTTAAATTCAGCAGGCAACCAACCCCGAGTGGTGTTCCCCAGGGGTCAGTGTTGGGACAGTGTTGTTTAATATCTTTATTGGTGATCTGGGTGAGGAGATTGAGGGCACCCTCAGCAAGTCTGCAGATGACACCAAGCTGGGAGAAAGAGTTGATCTGCTTGAGGGCAGAAAAACTCTAGAGAGGGACCTAGACTGGTTGCATCAATGGGCTGAGACCAACCATATGAGGTTCAACAAGGTCTAGTGCTGGGTCCTGCACCTCAGTCACAACAACACCACACAGACTTGGGGCAGCGTAGCTAGAGAGCAGTGTGGCAGAAAAGGATCTGATGATTTTGGTCGACAACCGTCCGAACATGAGGCAGTAGTGTGCCTAGGTGGTCAAGAAGGCCAATGGCCTCCTGGCCTCCTATATCAGGAACAGCGCACCTAGCAGGAGCAGAGAAGTGATCTTCCCCCTGTACTCAGTCCCAGTGAAACCACATCTTCAATATTGTGTTCGGTTTTGGACCACTCATTACAGGAAAGACATGGAGGTGCTGGAATGTGTCCAGAGAAGGGCAATGAATCTGGTGGAAGGGCTGGAGAATAGACTATAGGAGGAGCAACTGTGGGAGTTGGCGTTATTTAGTACAGAGAAGGTTCAGAGGAGACCTTATTGCTCTCGAAAACTACTTGAAAGGAAATTGTAGGGAGTCAGAGATCAATCTCTTCTCCAGAATACCTACGAAAAGCGCAAGAGGAAGTGGCCTCAAGTTGCACCAGGAAAGGTGCAGGTTAGGTATTAGGAAAAATTTCTACATGGAAAGAGTGAGGAAGCATTGGAATAGGCTGCCCAAATAAGCGGTGGAGTCACCATCTCTGTCAGTATTCAAGAAAGGTGTAGATGAGGGACTTAGGGACACAGTTTAAAAGGCATGGTGTTGAAGGGCTTACGTTTGCATATGATGGTCTTGAAGGTTTTTTCCAACCATAATGATTCTATGATACCATGAGGCCATGGTATCATATGGAACCATTTATATGGTTCATGAGGCCATGAACCATATAAAATTAAGTGTACCAGAAAGCCATCAAAGGGACAAGGATGATGCAAGCTGCAAGACAGTGCTACTTGGAGATCGCAGAATCACACAGAATGGTTGAGGTTGGAAGGGACCTCTAGAGATCATCTAGTCCAACTCCTCTGCTCAGCCAGGGAAACCCAGAGCACGTGGCACAGGGTCACCTGTGTGTGTCTCCGGTTCATCTGTCACCCAGCTTCAATCAGGCCTTCCTTCAAAGTAATGAAATTGATGCGTGTGCTAGTTAGTGATGCTCTGTACCAGTTTAAGGTGCAAGCTTCTGTGATCAGCCCATAAAATCTTGGGCCAGTTTCCCCTTGATTTATAGCTATTTCTGAAACAAGTAATCTTTTTCACATTCTTTCTGGCTATAGATGATCTGTAGAAAAAAACCATTTCCACAAAGCAGGAACATCAGTTATGAAAGAGTCTAATTATGATGTTCAATAGCTATCTGAATCTATTTAAATTGCATTAACCCTTTCAAAAAGAAATTTTGGTATGTTACCTTCAAACAACCAAACAGTAAGAGTGCAAGTAATTACATCCTTCAAAATATAAGATCTCACTGTCAAAACAAGTATTCCTGGCAATCCTCTACCCCTTTCTCTAATAAAGTGTAGTCTCAGAAGCCACTTTATTTTTTTCTTTTAGGATTTATTATATGCCTATCAAACATGGTACTTGGGATGCAGACAGAAGCAGACATGAGAGGCATTTAAATTCCTGTGAAAGTAGTCTAGGATTGCAAGACACAACTGTCAAGGTTAAGGGAAGCATCATGGGAAGCATCATTTTGGTAAAGTTCTTGTATTTACATGCCAAAGAGAAAATTACTGGCAATAACTCTGAGTACAGCCAGAATCAGTATGTGTCCTCTTTCCTCCTGTCGCTCCTGTCACTTTTGTCATGCTTACTAGAGTGAAGTGATGTCCTCAGAAATGACAGCTTGCTTTTAGCCACAGTCAGGCTGCAAGCAGAAGCATAGTGAAATAACTCTATAATAGGGCAAAGCTTTTAAGAGCCAGAAATTACAGCTGCATAGTAGAAATACTTTGGCATTCAACAGGCATATAAAGCTTTTTGGTTCTAAGTGACAAATTGCAGTGTTAGTTCAGGCAAACCATAATGCCCTTACTGTGCAGGGCTGCGACTGTCTTCCTCACAAGGTTTGGTCTGTTTAACATGGGAATGAACGTTTGAATTAGAGAAATAGCAGCTTCAGCTCCAGAAATGTTTTCTTAGTGCCTGCTGGCTCCGGGTTAGCTTCCTCTGCCTCACCAAGCAGGACTGTTGCCTTTGGATCACAAGAAACCTAGTTCAGTTCCCAGCTATGACAGCATACAAAACACATGCATACAAAGTCTAGGCACTGTATGGGGGAAACTCTGCTAATTAGAGAAATCTGCTCCAGTTTCCAAAGGAGAGACACAATAAATGTCAGAGAAAAGAGCCTGAACTGTGTGCTAGTGAAGAGATTACTTTGTTTTTCAAGACAGCAGACGAATTTAGGGTAGCAGTACATCTTAATCTTGAAAATCTTTGAATATGGTTGATCATCCTCAGGCTAATAAAAAAAAAACATAAAAAATATAAAGTATAAAGTTGTCTCAGTTTGAAAAAAAAAATCATAAATCCAGACTTAATATCTGTGTGTTTGGGACCACCAAGAAGAAGAATTGTTTCTTGGCAAGCATTTCCAGTAACCATTTTAAAAGGCTTTCTTCACCTCCTCCTCCAAGTAAAATTATTAGCATCCAGATAAACTAGCAAAATAATTTATCCAAGGCCTGTAGACTGAAAATGTTAGCATTCTTTCAACTGAACAATTTTGAGCAACTTTTTCCACTACTTGTCTGGTGTTTTCTCTCTCATTTTTGTAAAAGGCAAGCACCAGGAGCTCACAGCCAAGACCCATTTGCTGGAGCATTGGACAGGGAGGAGGATTTGCACAGGACAGACTGTTTTGGTGATCTCTTCTTTAGCAGGAGTCAGGAAAGTTTGCAAGGTAAGTGGTGAGTGAAAAAAGTGTTATACTGTGATGAAACAAAGTAGAATGAACAGCACCGTCCTGATTATTTCTTGCCCTTTTCCTCTTGGATCTTTTAGTCCTTGTTAAAAATGTTCTTCAGTAGCTTTTGCAGTAAGATGACTGCAAAAGGTGCCTTATGTGCAAGACATAGCATTCAGTAATAACTCTAAATCTCTATTATTGATTTTATTGATATGCAGCACCAGCACCCTCACCACTACCTGTCTCTACCTGTCTACACTCTACCTGGTGGGAGGGTGAAAGGAGGTAAGTGGAAGTGAAGGAGGAGATAGGGAAGCAAGATTAGAAAGAGTAGAAATAATAATAAAAAAAACATAGCTATGTGCCTAAGGGAACTCTAGAACACGTTTTCAAACTCGCAAATCAACAATTAATATTTAAAGAAGAAATAAAAGCCAGGTCAGAAGAAAACCTGCTCTGGAAGTAACCATAAAGACAATTTTACTGATACTTTCATTCTGCCAACCCATTTTTATGGACTTTTATTGCAGAATACCTCTAGTTACCCACACAGGAGCATCATTTCAAAAACCTTAAAACAAAACAAAATAAAATGAATTTTCAAAAGCCAATGAATATTTTATCAGTATTCATTAAAATCTAAACAATAATGTTGAGACCTATCCAAATCTATGATACTTGGAACAGCTCCTGTGAGCCAGGAAAATGCCATAGGGGCTCTGTCAGAGTAACAGAGCCATTTATTATTATTGCAAGTGTGTTCAGGCTGAACCAAACTTACTGCTGGCATAAACAGAAGCGTGCTGTATCCAACTCATTCTTTCCTATTCAAAGAAGCTAGAGAGGAAAATAAATGCCCACTTTTACCCACTTTTTCTCCAAAAACCTGTCATATTTTGAGAAGTTGCTCAGATCCTACATGTCACACTGCCTTGCAGCAGCATACTCAATGCAAACCAGTGTGAGTCAGTCAGGGAAAAGATATATCCCTAGTGGGGCAACTAGAATTCAGTAAGTTTTGGTGAACTCAACCACAAAAGGAAGTAAGACTGTCAGGGAAAAAAAAAAAAAAAAGTGGTGGTGATGGAAATTCAACATGCTTCTTTTAAAACAATGTTACTAATGTTCAAGAGAAATGGAAATAGCAATAAAATAATTCCTCCCTCACATGGCATAGACCCAGCATAAGCCATTGTGTTATTCATGTAACTAAGATGAAAATCTGGAAATAAGATGGTAAGATACTACTTCATCTGCCAAATAGAGGCTGTCGCTGTATCAAAAAGTAAAAAAAGAAAAGACAGAGAAAAGGAAAAAGAAAAAAGAAAGATGAAAAGAGAGAAAAGAAAGACGAAAGGAAAGACGAAAAGAGAGAAAACCAAAAGAGAAAGAGAAAGAGAAAGAGAAAGAGAAAGAGAAAGAGAAAGAGAAAGAGAAAGAGAAAGAGAGAAAGAGAAAGAGAAAGAGAAAGAGAGAAAGAGAAAGAGAAAGAGAAAGAGAAAGAGAAAGAGAAAGAGAAAGAGAAAGAGAAAGAGAAAGAGAAAGAGAAAGAGAAAGAGAAAGAGAAAGAGAAAGAGAGAAAGGAAAGGAAAGGAAAGGAAAGGAAAGGAAAGGAAAGGAAAGGAAAGGAAAGGAAAGGAAAGGAAAGGAAAGGAAAGGAAAGGAAAGGAAAGGAAAGGAAAGGAAAGGAAAGGAAAGGAAAGGAAAGGAAAGGAAAGGAAAGGTATCTAGATCCTTGCACATTTCATTATTTACTGAATTACAAGGGACATAAATTTATCACCAAAATGAAGTTGTTGTCTTGTTAAATAAGGGAAACAGCTACTAGAGAGGTCTTTTTCAACCTTCTCTCTCTTTTTTTTTCCAGGTCCCTCCACAGATACCAAGCCTCCTTTGAGACTCTGTATTTTCTCCCCTAGTTCTTGTGAACACAAACACACACTAAAATGATTTTTCCCCTTAAATCTGTGACTTTTACAAGATAATATGTCTGCTCTGCTCAACTATTCTCACCTGTATTAATATTTTATTCACTTCTTTGACTATCTATGGTTAGGGCACAAAATAGCCACATCTGTGGATCACTAGCACATACTAGAAAAGGACCCACAAAATCCCAGTCCAACTGCGATGCACTAACTCTTATCCCCATTGTTCAAAATTTATCATCCTCTGTAGTGAGTTGATGCTCCCCATACTGGATATGCCCATCCTGACTCAACTTATCTTATTAATACCCATAAGAAGGCTGAGACATCCAAATGCAGAGGAATGCAATGTGGATGAGAGGGGAAGATGTGTCTGCCAGGAAAAGACAAGTTAACCAGAGTGACAGCTGCTTTGTAGGTGGACCCTTGAACATCTCTAAGCTTGATGCTTAGCTGTTATTAATAACAGTAGAGAAATATATTATTTAATTATTAATTATAACAGTAGCTAGATTTCCTGCTATGTAGCTTAAAAGCCACAGTGAAGTACCTAAACTCTCTTGCAATGCACTGGAAGCCATGTGTAACTGAGAGAAGTCTGTATAACCTCTTACCAAGAGACAGCATCTTATCCTGCCTCTGCTCGGACATATTCATGTTTAGCATCAATAAATTAGAAAGAAAATATCCTGAACAGTTTGATCAAACTAATAAGCTTGTTCACATTTATTTATTGGGTTTATTAGCTCAAGCTCAGCGATGCTGGGTGACAGCAGCTACCCAGTTTTTAGATTAAAGATGTTTTTGTGTAACAAAAGTTGGCCATACTATCTAACTGTGTTCCATCAAAACCAGTGCCCTCTTTTTTAGCAAATCAAAAGAGTTGAATCGGAGTTTAAAACCTTTTTTTCATCTCTGAAGGGATGATTCTGATCATGAAAATGTAGTACCATATGAAGTAGGATCCTCCTAAACTCTTCTCTTTTGTAAAAGAAAATAACAACAACAAAATGAAAAAAAATCTTCAGATAGTCATAACATCCTACCCTGAAATCAAATTCTTCTTTCTCTCAACACTGTATGCCAGGTGCAGGTATGGCTCAGGCATGTCATAGAATTTTTCTTCCTTTTTTTTGTTTTTTTTTTTTTTTTTTTTCATAGAAGTATTCAATGGAAAGAGAAAATAATCATTTTTTTTAATCATTTTAATCAAGCACCATAAAGTTCACTCAGTCAGTTGTTCATGATAATAACTTGTGTTTTCAATAAACCTTAATGTGGATTTGAAAAATGTCAGTGGTATTGCATTCTGTCAGGTGAAGCTCAGACTTTAAAGAGTCATTTCTTCAGAGGAGTGTTTAAGTGTGCCTTGAACTGAATACCATGTAGATTTTATTTAATTTTCCATCTGTTTCTTTACAGGATCCATATAGTTGGTTTCTGTGTCTAAATTTTGTCAGTCAATTTGCTGCTTCTTCCTACGAACCATGTGGAAGGTGGTATTTGTGGTGCAATTCATGTTTGTGGTACAATTACCATATCAATTCACACAATTCTAGTTCATTTTCCCTCCATCATTTTCATACCTTTCTGTCCTGTGTTTACATTATGGCATTTTCTCATAGATTCCTCCCAGCTTCAACTTCATAGAAAAGGTCTTGATAGTTTTTAAAATGCTGAATCTTTATTTTAACCCATATCCTTCTCTCCCTACTCTACCAGTTCAGCTATGGTTCAGGTTCAATAGATAAAATTATCAGTCAGATATAGGATCTGTTAAAGAGCAAAGTACTAGTTCAGATCAGCTCTGCACTCTCAGCTGGATACTATGTGAAAGATTTTTGGTAAGGCAGCAACTAAGCAGGAAAACAGAGGTCTTCTTACTCAGGCATGTGTCTAAAATGATTGTTAAGTGGCTGGTTCTTTCTCTTCACCTATCACTGTGTATTTGTAGCATGCATATTTTGATGACATTCTCAGAATAACAAATTATTATGATGATTTAATATTGTATTAATTTAATGCAAACTAGATAAGAAAATTGAAAATCCCACTTAGAAAAAAAAAAGAAGAAAATAGAAGAAAAAAAAGTATGAAGCCACTCTTTCATATGAGCATAGAATATCTTGATTTTTTAAAAAAATTGTATATAACAGAAATATTTATTCAGATATTTTTCACTGTTTTAATATACATTACCTACACTTCTGAATACAAGCATTTTTTTTTGCAATATTTTCTGCTTTTCCCTAACTTACATACTGTGTTTCACAACTTATTTTATTTGTTTCATTTCTATTACACATATGCCAATCTACACATCACTCTTGCTGGCAAAGAATCTAAATCTAAATCCTGTATATGAATTATTCCAGAAGATGTTATAATAACAGAGTATTTGATAGCATGAAGGAGGTGCAACACAAGAACATGAGAACATAGATGCAAAAAAAAAAATCTGATTTTATTTCTTCTTGATGAGCTTAGTTCATATTCACGTTATTTGGTCATTTTGCTCTGGCACAACTAATGGGGAAAAGTTCTCGCAGGAGTATTTTTGAGTTGAGGAGTAATTTTGAGTTGAGGAGTATTTTCTCCTCATCTAGTTTTACCACCAAAGAAGAAAAATATGGATCAGCACTCTAAATCATATCAGTGGTCTAAAAACTACCCAGTTTCCATCTGCACTTTGAAAAGTATGCATTAGTAGTGAAAATCTCCATTAAAATCTCTAGACAATGGGTCTGTGCTAAATGACAGGAACTGAGAATCTGATCCACAGAGTAACTGTATTGTTTGCTCTTTGGGTAACCGCATAAATCTTGTCACCAGGCAAACAATGGTTTTTCTGCCAGTTCACTCCACATTAAATGATTAGTAGTTCTTTGGTGGTCTTTCTGATTGATGTAAAGATGTTCCCTATTTTTGTTTGTTTGTTATGCTTCTTACTCCTGCAAAATGTCAAAGGCAGCTTCAACAATCCAACTTTATAGGCAGCAGGTGGAAATGAGTAACATTACTGCCTTCTGAATAATAAGGCAATTCTTGACTGCTCCCAGATTTGCACACTAGCTGTGGTCAAAAAACATACCCCGAACTAAGGCATTACAGCTGAAAGTTTGAGCTGGCAGATCATCATTCCATTTCAGAAATATTTTAGAGCTCAATTTATAGTTTTTGCTGTGGAGTTTCTTGGCTTCTCCTGCAAAAGACTGGTTTAAAAAGAGAGACATTTATTTTAGTATCAAAATTTTTTGCAGATGCTCTTTTGATTTTTTACTACTAATCCTGGCCTTAAGTTAGAATGTAAATTGGCAGATTTTTCAAAATTAAGGTTGTTTGGAAAAGTGTTGCTTTGTCTCTTCTTTCAATATTGTTGAGCATAAACTTAAAAAAAAGACTCCTATCATTTGTTTATTGGTAAATCAGATGGATGGAATTCCAAAATAAATATTTGTTTTCAGTCTTTTATGTAATATAGTGTTTACAAATCCTAATCTTAATTTGAATTGAGGTATTCATGTAAACTTATTTCCGTAAGTAAACCCAGACATATTCAAAACTCAGAAAACCTACAGGAAGATAAGGTCTAGTTTAATGTCATATGGTTAGCCTAAAAATAATGTATAAGATAGTAACTTCCTTTCTGGATAAGTCTGGCTGGGTTCTTGCATATTGCTGAATAAGGGTTCCAAGTCAACATTTCAAGTTACAATCTTCTCTTATATATTCTTTCAACTTCTAATATTCCAATAAAATATTACCCAGAGTACCTTACAAGAACTCTCATTTTTCTCATGGCTCAAAAATGATATGATTATAGAATAAACAAAAAAGGACAAAACCAAGTAATAGTGAAAAACATGGAAACAAATTATGCCACTTTAGCTAGCTCAACAAGACCAGTTCCCAGGGGACACTTTACAGATGTCCCGCGGTTGGTAACAGTTCCTACTTTAAAGTAAAGCCTGGCCTAAGATTACTGTCTAGGTTTTGAAACTTTATCTGGAATGATTTTCAAGAATTTTTCATATGACCACAATCCCTCCTGTTGCAACGAACTGCATCAAATGCTTTATCCCCTTTTCAGGAGACCTAATGATCCAGTCCCAAGCTTTTGAAAGGAAATTTGTATTTTATATTACATGCTTTGCAATTCCTAATTATAACAATGGTTTAACTACAACAGTATCTCCCTGCAAAAGCACATTCCTCAGTTTGCCTTGATGTGCTTTGCTGATAGGTATGGATACAAAGAAAACTTAGATCATCCCCCTGCAAAGGATTTTGTATAGTGATTGTATTTGGGTACAGGGATGAGACTGATGATGCAAAACAGAAGTATCTTGCTTTGTTTCTAGTGGGTGGCATCGAAGAGAACAGTTTGATTGGCCTGTTATCTGCCTTCTATGTTTTAAGATTACTGATATTTTGTTTCATGGCATTTATGTTCAAAAGGCTCAGCAAAGCAAAATCAGATAAGGAGGTGTACAAAGATTAATTCTGAAGTTCTCATTAAAACCAAATACCATAATCCTAGAAAAGAGAAAATCCTTTCTTTTATTCCTTGCACGTTTAGGTGGGCTCAGCCATAAAATTATTATAAAGACATGGTATATCTGGAAAAATATTTTGAAAGATGTTTCTCTGAGAGCTGTGTGTTGCAATACAACTAATGTTGTCATCCTGCCTGTCACAAGTCAACAATTTCTCACTGAAAATCATCACTGCATGTTTTTCAAGATAAATTTGAAGCAAAAGAACTGAGTGGAGACACTATGAATTATAACAAAAAAAAAAAAAAAAAAGGCAAGTGTCCTTGATCTAGTAGAATCTTCTTCCTCCTGGCCAGGAATAGGGAAATTCTCAGACCTTTTATTTGCACTGTAGGTCTTATACTGAAGTCTAATTTCTAATGTTCATTTCAGAATTGAACAGAAGTCATTATCAGTGACAATCTCTCAACATGAAAATTATTCCTCTGTAGACAGCATTATTTTTGTTTTTCATAAATTTCCAGAAAATTCATGAATCATAAATGATTTGCTCAAAATTACAGAGGACTCTAGAGAGCAAAAAAGAAGATGAACTACAAATTGTCTTTATTTTATAGTCACTATCCAATCTTCCCTTGCTTATATTTAATCCATTCTTCAGCTACATCCACATTGCATCATATTTAATGCATCATTCTATCTTTTAAGTTTGTAGCAGTCAGTCAAGCTATTTCAAAGTCTTATTCAAAACTTCAAAGAGTCACTCTGAAGTTTTGTAAAGCAAGAGAGAGCGGTAAGCTGTACTCAGCCTGAAGGAGCATGAGTGACTCTGTAACCATCTCTTTTTTAATTTTTTTTTAAACATTCTAGTGGGTAATCACCCCTGGGAACTTTCATGTAAAGACAGGCTTCAGCTTGCCTCTGGATCCAGTATGTGGAATAAAGACACCATGTTATTTTGAAATTGACACATTAATTGCACATGTTTTGTCACATTAAAAAAATCTGAAAAAGCAGAATGCTAACTCTAAGGCAATGTAAGCAAGAAAGCATCTCAGGACTATCATCTATCATTTCTTGCTAGGGCAATCATCTAGCATTTTTTGCTTTCCTTCACTCTCTCAGCAAATGGTTTCCAACTCAATCTATTACATGGGACCTTTATTCCCCTTGCTTGCCTTGTCTGTTTTTAACTCTCATTTACTGCAGCTCAGAGGCAGACAGTTCCTGGGGAAACAAGAGCAAGTGGGTGGCCTGGCTCCTCATTTTCATAAAACTTTTATGAAAGACCAGAAATGCCTGCAAATGGAGGGAGGCACGACCACAGAGAGGATGTTGGAACAGACAGACCAGCTCTAGGACAAGACTGTCACAATCCCGCTGTCCCACCAAGCTTTACTGTTTCCCTCAGATGATTTCCCCCAAACAATTCTTGTTCTTTCAGATTAAAATTCTTTTGTTAGTTTTTCCCTAACCAGCAATTCTGATTCCTCATTACTTCTTGTGCGGACCTGTTCCCTCTGTATATCCCCCTGACTTGATGAGCAATGCTCTGCGGAGCCTGATTTGTTTTCTTTTCTTTTGTTTTCTGTTTATTTATGGTTTTTAATTACGAGTTTACCATGGTTCACAGGAACAACTCCAACATGGGTTACTACCATGTCACTAATGTCATTTACTCCTCCCTTCTGTTAAGATCAGTATTAAAAGCCGGATTATATTGCATCTGTTACCAACACAGGATAGTAGGATTCATCTTACATTTCTTTTCATTGAGTATTGAAACTCAAGCTAAAACCAATTGAAATATGCTTAGTGAAAATTGTCCTGAAGATTTAAGATGCATAAACCAAATTTGTGATATAATCACAATAGAGATTTATGATTAGTAAGGTTAGGTTTGTTTCCTATCAAAGTTACAGTTATCAAGCAATTACATATAATAGCCAAGGAGCCCAGTACACAAGTTTTGATTACAACTCATGGTTATTTTGCCTTTCATTATTTTTGCAGCATTTGTATTAGACTATTACATATTATCAATATCACTTACAATTCCCATAGCTTGACATTTCAGGGTTCAGTGCTTTGATACTTCTCTACATCCATAAATTATTACTATTAACAATAAATTATTAGCAACTTGTTAGTTCTCAAAAATCCAAAAATTCATGGCACTGAAATGCAGCAAGATGTATGTTAATTTCATGTGCATATTTTTCCACCTGTATTTCACCAATAGTTATGTTTGCAGTATGCCTATTCATAGAAAAAATATTCCAAACATTTTCATTTTCAACAAGATACTTCTGCTTTGATTTGCCATTTTAAATACTCTAAGTTTCCAGATGTTGAATTTTATAACTTCATATTCAAATAGTACAGCTAAAGAAATATTTGGCTCTTTCATTGCAACCTTACACATGCACTTGGATTTTTAGGCTAGCCTAATTTACAGAGGATAATGAATCCACATCTTAATTGTTTGAGATTTATTATAAACAGTAAGGTTGACCTCTGGAGAACTTCTTATATTCAGAATGGTCATGGGGAAAACTTTACTTTTTACTTTTCCCTCTATCCCCAAGGTTCACAGGTAGACTGTAGTACGCGGAAATTAAGGTAAAACAGATATATCTGATAGGGTAGGCAATCAATAATGTAGAGTGCTCTGGCATAGTCTAGCTTCTGGAGATTAACACATACAGTACATCACCCCTTCAAAGAGGCACATTTGCTCTGTAAATTTTTAGACATTTGAAATGAAGTGCAACTTGCCTGAGTGACTCCCTTTTCAGCTAGGAGCCAAGAACGCAGGCCTTTCACTGCACTCAGCCCTTCAAAGATGTTGCAGTGAGAAGGCAGAAGTGAGAAGGCAGAGAATGCTTTGAGAAAACAAAAAATTGGAAGACAACTTTCCAACAACAGTTGGAAATTATTATATAGTAAGTGAGGCAAATCTGAAGAACTGAGATTTGGTGAGGGTTTAATATGTGAGCAAAGGCAAAACTGAGGTTCCTGGAATGAAGGGTAAGAGTGAAGATGCAAGAATTTTTCACAAAACAGCCTGAGCACAACAGCAGCTACTGAAGGAGCCTTAAATCAGCAGCAAAGCACTGAGACCAGGAGAAAATAAAGAACACAAAGGTAAGATTTAGGGCAGGTAGCAACTCAAACCTATTGTTTTCAAATACTTTTTTTCTTATAAATAGTACTTTTGATTCATTAGTAAACAGGTTTAAAAGAAACAAAGCAAGTATCTACATACACAGCTACCTGTTCATGCAATTTTTCACTTTGTGAGCACAGAGGCGAGTACTTGTACGCACACCACAGAATTGGGTCCAAAGATTAAAATGTCAGGGAAAAGTTACACAGATAGGCTGACTTTACAAAACTAAGGAATTAGCAATATCATGGTTTATTGGGTTTTTACTGGGAAAGCAGTAGCTGTTTAGGATTTTATTCACTTTTAATGATAAGATGTTTGATATCTCCGTGGGTCATTGCTAACTTCTTGCAGTATTTTACTGAGTTTCACGGCTGGGTGTTCAGGATCCTGTATGCAGTTGTCCAGGGCTGAAAAAGTAATACATGAGATCAAGAGGTCTTTTTAGGCTTTTTCTATTCCTGGTATTAAAAGAGCAAAGAGATCACAGTGGATAGTAAGGACAAATTTGTGAAATATAATAAAAATGTGGGTGGAGAAGTGAAATAGCACTAGAAAATGAATTATTATTACTTTAGACCTTCCCAAAGATTTCTCAAGACTGAGGTATCTTACTAACCATTCTCACAAACAGGAAGACTTTAAAAATAAACATTCTCAACCCCCCAGACTTTTGCATGTAAAATCAAGCCTTCAAGCCTTTATATTCAATAATAAGGTCTGTGTGGACTTACACAAAAGTGTAACTTGCTCTTTGTTACTGCTAATGTCCTTGACTTGGTTTTACTAAAGCATTACAAGGATGCTTTTTAGCAGACAGGCAAGGTGATGAGCACTTGTCTGCCACTCTTTAGGTAACCTTTGCCTTTATGTATGTGTGTGTGTGTATGTGTAAACTGAAAATATGTGATTGAAAAGCACATACAACCCCTCTTCACACCATAAATTCTGTGTGTTCTCTGTAGATTGACAATTTGCAGTGAAATGTATAAAGGAAGGAAAAAAAAACATTTATAGATAGATGACAGATTGTTTCTGTCTCATTTTTCTAGAAGCTTGACTTCTAGGAAAACCTGAAGTCAAGCCTGAGGTTATAAAAAAAATATATTGAGAAGGAAAAGTTGTCTGGATATGGTAAAAGACTTCATCTGTTGTTAAAGGAATCAGAATGCTTATTAAGACTGAGTGGCATCTTACAGATGTCAGTGGAGCAGACAAAGTAACATAGTGTTCCTAAAATGAATATCCTCAGTAATGTTCATGCGTCTGTGTCATACCATGTCATAATGAAACTTCATCGAAATAAATAGCATCTTAGTTCTTCCTAAACATCAGATATGATGAACTATTAATAGAGGGGAAAAAGATGGCCAGAGTTCAGTTCACTCCAGCTCCTATCACTCCAATAAAAATATTTTAATATGAGCCCTCTAATAAGAAAAGACTAGCTGTTCAATGTCACTATGGGTATGGTTAGGTGTAACTTACGTAAATTTTGATTTATGATCTTCTAAAATCTATAGAACAGCAAACATGAATGATTTTGTTAAGTTCCACTCGAAATTTACACTTTGAATGAGTCCAGAAGGAGACAATGATATATAAAAAATTCCACCAGAAGCTATCAATGCTAGAAACAGTGCTCTTTTTTTGATTCAAGGTCTGTCATAGTATTAGTGAAATTGTTACCATCAGATTCTTATTGAAGGAAGCAGTAGTATTCCTGGTTCAGAAAACAAACAAACAAACAAACCTTTAAATACAAAATCTATTTAAATATCAGTGTTTGGAAACACTTATTAAACAAAAAAAGTTCTTTTAGAATTCAGAAAAAAATGAAAATAATGAAATTCCAACAATCATTTTACTTTTGTGTGATACTTTTATGAGAAGGCTCCTGTTAGCAGTCATAATCTCCTACACTAAGGAGTTCTTCAGGGCCTCAGTGTGTGCAATTTACAGGAATTTTTATTACTGAAAGCCAATCAGCCAATACAGGCCAGATAAGATACCCCTACAAGCTACCCCATGCTACTATCATGAAAATTGTTGGAACTTTAAAAATTCAGAAATAAAACATGCCATTTAAAAAAGGCATAAAACCGATTAGTTGTGGAAAGTGTACTTTTATCAAAGAAATCTATGTCAGATGGGGGTGGGGAGAAAGATCTAAGAGAAGATATTGAAACTATAATTAACAAATGGATTTGTGTTCCTTCAAGAAAGTGACAATTTAAAATTGCCTATTTTAATGAAAATTTTACTTGAAAAACAGTGTGGTATCAATCCTCCTTGACATTTATAACAATGACAAAATATCCTCGTATAATATTACTTAAATGGTATAATAAATGCTGTCATATTCCCCTTCTGTGTACTAACAGAGAAGTGTAATCCTTTGTTCTGTGCATGACTGCATTTGCACATTATAGAACTATGAAATATTTACAAGGGGAAGGTTAAATCAATACAGCTTTAAAATTTGCACTCCAGTCTTCTGGGATTATACCATCTTGATTTAATGAAGCAAAAAGAGAGAGAATGTTGACACACAGAAAAAAATATTTCGTTTCCCCTTTACTGTACATACAGAGGGTATTAAAGTAGAATTTGCTGGTGATTCAAGCGGTAATTAATTATTACACCTTTTATGCTTAAGTTATTATTTGAGTTGTCTCATTTGCAAAACACAGAGAATAACTATTAATAAAAAAGGGAAAGAAGAAATGACATACATTCAAAGGAAAAGAAAAAAATTGCTCAACTAGTGCTGATTATTAGTGGGTTTAACATATAAACCATTCTTTGGGGTAAAAAAAAAAAAAAAAAAAAAAAGAAATGCATTTAATTTACTAGAGTTTCCTATAGGTCCTGGAAGAAAAAAATAACAGAATGTGTCTAGACAATGTGAAGTCTATAATTAAGGAAACATATACATATGGTCTTATCTTGTTTCTTGGGTACTTATGCTCATAAATCAAATTAACATAAATTATTGTAACATACATATATTTCAGATCAGTTCCACAACAGTTCCACTGCTATTCATTAAGCTTTCACCTCCTCCATGGAAGAATGACTAACTTTGTGCTTTAATCTTGAATGTAGCTGTAAAAGATATTCACACTACATCATTTGTTTGATAAATTCAGAGAATATGGTTTGTTTATGACTTTTCTGCAAGAAGAACTAGGGTGGGTTTTTTTTTTTCCTAAATAAATTTTGTCCATTACTGAGAATTGTTTAAGACTGTTTGGAAATGTCTTTCACTGTCTGCAGCTTTCCTTACATAGCTTTCTTACAGGTTTTCACCATACAGTTCGCTATTCATTCTTTCCCACTCATTTTTTACAGAGTATAATAAAATGATTTGGCTAAAACAGCCCTATTTCTCCTCTTTGATTATGTAAATAAACTATAATAAACAAGAGGAAGGGAATCAAAAAGATTCAAGCTGGTCTTGTACATGCTTACTAAGTATTATCATTCACAATGATTAATTTGGTACCTATTATTAAAATTGGAAAGAAACCTTTCACATTTTTTCTAGGTCTTACTGACAGTTGGAATTGATAACAGATAAAATTCAGAAGCAGGTCTGAGTAACAGGTTTAACTTAATTCTCTCTGTGGGCATTGATGGCTTCCATCTGTAATATCTATCGTATGATCCTACCTTACTCTGAAGTTAGCAGATGGCTTAGAGTGAAGTAGGTTTTTAGGGAAACTAGGGTTGGGCCTTTCTATGGACGACTGGGTAATATTAGTCCTGGGGCTGAGGGGGATGTAAGAGGATCACAGATGGAAGGAGGAAATGGGGGGCAAGAGAGCGGCATCCTTTAAAACTCTGTGTGGACACCAAGGTACCAGGTGCTCTCAGCTGCTGTGGCTCACACTGATGCCCAACAGCTCTTCACTGACGTAGATGTTTCATGCTACGGCCTCTCACTTAGAGATGACAGCCTAGGGCGGGGATCCCTCCCACCCCCTGCCCTGTGTGCTGCTCTTCGCACCCTCCTTCCAGCTGCTCTCCAGCGCAGCCGGTGCTTCGCAGCTCTGCCCTCCTGCCTACCGCAATACCATCCACTAAAGGGAACCCCTTCGTTTTCTCTACTCAAAGCTGGAGGTTTTCCCTCCAGAAGTTCTCACCAGGTATCCAGGTGTTTGCAATGAAAATAAAAGTTAGGGATGCCAGATAATACTGCATATGCTGCTTTAATTTAGCCTCATGCAAGTATGCACAGTGGGAGTGTATTTAATTATATTATTTATTATCATCATATTACACACATAAAAACTAGTTAGTCATCAGTCATGAAAGTCAGATCTTACAAAATACCACATGGGACCTCTCCAGCAATTGCAAAGATGCAATCCAATGTGTAAAACAATTAGGTTCCATACTTTTCCACTCTTCTCCTTCTGTAATCTTTCATCCATCTGCACAATATATCTTACAGATTTTACAGTTGGTGGGGTAAGAACACTACACATATTCTTCATTAAAAAACTTTGATTTATTCCTGTCTGTGATCTTATGCACTAATTTTTGAGAGAGGGTCATTTAGGAGAAAAAAATGTTTATGAAGTCATAAAGTTAAGAAATATATCATAATGAAAAAGAAGATCAGATTCAGCACAATCAACCTTAAATCAGGAATTTTCTCACTTTTAAATATTTAATTCTGTAATCTACTCTTAATTAACTTCATTTGTTGGTACAATAAGATAAAATAATCCAAAGTATATGGCACAAAAAGTTTTTGAAAAGTTAGGAGCATTTGTAGTTTGGGAGGTCATGGAGCTTCTAATCTTCAATGCTACTTCAGAAAGAGATAGGTAAGTACACCACAATGATCTCACTCCAAACAAAGTTATTCTGTTTCTCATATCTTTTTTTGTTTTATACTATCTCACAAGAGAAGTAGCCATACATAAGCACGTTTGTGAGCTGTTTCTCAGCACGTAATAACAGCTACATTTTATTTTTCAGTACCTGTAGTAAGGTTCTATTGCAAAGCACCCAATGAAAACACAGAATCACAGAACGGCTGAGGTTGGAAGGGACCTCTAGAGATCATCTAGTCCAGCCCCTAGGCTCAAGGAGGGACAACTAGAGAACATGCAATATGAAATTGTGCTGGAAGATACGCAATTAATTAATTCACTCCTACCAGTCCTGTTTGCTAGGTTAAGTCAACAAACATGAATGTGAATATGATGAACTGTCTGTTATGGAATATCCACACAGTGAGCAAAGATTTGGTATCATTAACTGCTTTAAAAGGGAGTAGTAGAAATGCTATGAGCCTGAAGTATGATATTTTAGAAGAACTACAGGGAAAACCTCTCCCAGGACAAGACAGGGAACTCTCAGCAGAGTCCCTGAAGACTGGGCACATGCAGCAGGGGCACATTCTCTCTTGCTTTACAAAGAAAGATGGATGATAAAGGCAGGAGGATATCTATTGACCCAGAGCTTCTGTTACATTCCTCTGCAGGCCCAGATGGTATTAAAAAATGTTTGCAAAGATGTAGCACGGTAAGTTCTCAATAATACAACAAATGTGGAAGAAAGCTCTAAAAATATTCCAACTTTTTTTTGTGTCTAACACAAGAGTCTTTAAGATTTTCACACATAGGATGTCTGCAGACCGTTCTCTCTTCAAATCGGCATCAGGCAGACTGCATCAGACTAGGGCACAAAAAGTATGAAATATTATTAGTGAAATATTATTAGGAGCTATAACAATAGCTCAACATTTGTTAGCCCTAATTTAATTTGATCTTAAGATTTTTTGATCTTTCAAAAATCTATTTCTATTTTGTGTTTGATTAGTTGTAATAGAACATTGTTTTGCAAGAAGATTAATAATTTAGGTTTTGAGGTAGCCATTCTTTTGCTGACTGACTTGACTCTGTAGTCTGAATAAATATTTAGTATTCTCATATAAAAGAGTAGGATTCAATTTCTTATACTATATATTAGCACAAAAACTTTTTAATGATATTTTTCGTGTGTTCAGACTCTACGGAATTGTCTGGTTTAAGAATAAATATTGAAAGAATAAAAGCCATCTTGATATTTTGATACATACTACACATTAAAGTTTGAGGACTCTCTCAGCCTAAGGGTATTATCACTGGAGTGTCCACAGTTACACCTTAAGAACCAACTGAGCACATTCTGCCTGGGTGATTTCACCTGTTCTGCTTGATGCATCTTTACCTGAAGTATAGCTAGCTCATAGGAAGGATGTATGTTTTATTCTTCACCTTTGAAAATACTCCAAAAATTAAAAATGGAAGACAATGAAAGACAGAAAGTACAAAAAGTGTATAGTCATAGATGGTATCACTTGTTCTACTTTTCTAGAACATGTATCCATTTCAAATTGAAATTCAATCTTTTCTATATTCTTATTCATGCTCCTTCTCTAATGACCCTGTGAAAAAAACGTTTCAGAAGATGAGCTCTTACTTAGCACTGTGTAGATGCTTTCTGTTGTCTATCCCTTTTCCCAGCCCAGAGAGAGCAAATTCTCCTGCTCTGCTGTGCAAGAGGCAGCTGATACCAGCTGTGATGTTGACTTTGCAGAAAAGACCTACTGCCCAGAGGAAACCAAGCCGTTTCACAAAGACAACAGCAAAATTGCAACAAGTTTATAAAAATACATACAGCTTGTCAGTTCCGAACAAGGGTACAGAAGCCCTGTTTGCATGTCAGAAACTTTCCAGTGGGCCTCTTATCCTAACTGATTAAAATAATTCTGCGTTGTTTTTTTGTGACCTTCACTGCAACATGCTCTGGCACCAAGCACTGACAACACAGTTTTAGATAAGGAAATCTAGAAAGTACTATTGAATTGCTATTCATAATCACAACTGTGTTGTTTCATGCAGTGTCAGTATATATGCAAAAACATTTAACAGAAGGGATACCCTTTTTTCCATTTTTACTTCTGTTTATTATTTTAAATTTCTTACACTATTACAAACAGCAGGATGTCCAAGTACTGTGTAGAAAGAATAATTTTTTAATTTCCCTCATTAAAAATGAATCCTAAGGAAGCAAAGGGGAGGCTTTTATTGATGGATGATGAACAATAAGTGCCACAGGATGCTTTAGGAAGTAGTAATAAAACATAATATTCAGCAAAATAATAAAAACAGACACCTATGGTGCAATATATTGATATGAAAAAAAATAGATTGCTGCTATGGACAATCGTATCCTGCTGCTGCATAAACACTGGTACTGAGTTGAGCTATTTGTTTTCAAGGCAACCAAGAGTATACCCATGAAAATGTTCCATTAGCATGACTTTGTCTTTTATACTGGAAGACCTATGCTAATGCAAAATTTTATGATTGGTACTTTGTAATGTTACTACTCATGTGTGACCTTGCATGACAGCATAATCAAAATTACTGTGGGTTTCTTCTTGGCATATTATTTATCAATAAATTCATTTTATCAATATTATGTAAAGTCCCTTAAAGTGGCCTACTAGAATCCTGCTCAATAAAAAATGTCACAGCCAAAGGGCAGATTTGGGTGTGCAGTCTGCACTCCACCACTCCCCTGCAGGCAAAACACCTTGGTGTGCTCCTCAGCAGCCTTATTAGAGACCAGAACTACCAACTACAGCCTGGAACTTCCAAAATATAATGCCAAGAGGCATTTATCCAGAAAAAAAAAGGTTTTCTATGAGCAGAGGAAGATGCAATTTCATTGATGATCACTGTGGATAAAACAAAGGCTACCAGAATGTTCTGCAATCCTTACAAGAAAGCTAGTAATACAGTACTGATGCTTGACTGAAATTTAATGGCACACATTCCCATCACCTTCCATGCAGTCAGAACTTTATCTGAAGTTTACAGTAGATGCACACTGCAAAATTAAAGCTATTAAAAACTCCCTTAATCTTTTAGCTCTTCCTTACTTTTACCTGTTTGATTTAGATTCTGTATCTATACAGAATATCACATTTTTTATAAAGCCCACTTTCCCCTCACTTTTTTCTTCTTTCCTTGAAATATGAATTAGAGTTAATAAGATGTTGGGTAAACTTAATGAGAAAAAGAACACATATGTAATGTGGAAGAAGGGCCAGACCACATGGGAACAATACAGAGAATCAGAGAATGAAGGGATGCAACAAGGAAATCCAAGGCCCATTTGGAATTAGAGTTAGCAAGAGGTGTCAGGGGAATCAGGAAAGGGCTTCTATAAATACATCATCAGCAATAGGAAGCCTAGGGAGCATGTTAGTCCTCTGCTGAATGGGAAGACTTGGTGATGGAGGATGCAGAGAAGGTAGATTTACTAAATACCTTCTTTGCTTCTGTCTTTACTGCTACGGCTAGTCCCCACTAACTACAGAGCCTGGAGACAAGAGGAGAAGCTTCTTGCAGAGCCAGGAGAGAGGAGGACTTTCCACCAGTTGAGAAGGATAGAGTTAGGGATTATTTAGGCAAACTGGACACCCATTAATCTATGGGCCCAGATGAAATGGACCCAAGAGTGCTAAGGGAACTGGCCAGGGTTATTGTTCAGTTTCTCTCCATGAGAGGTCATGGAGGTGCTGGAGGACTGGAAGAAAACCAACATCATTAAAGTCTTCAAAACGGTAAGAGGAAGGATCTGGGAAACTACAGGCCAGTCACCCTCTCCTCCATCCCTGGAAAGGTGATGGAGTAGTCAGCATGGATTCAGCAAGGGAAAGTCATGTTTGACAAACCTTACCTTCTAGGATGAGGTGACTGGTTAGATGGATGATGGGAGAGCTGTGGATGTTGTCCACCTTGATTTAAGCAAAGTTTTCAACATAGTCTCCTGTAACATCCTTATAGGAAAGTTCCAGAATTGTGGACTGGGTGAATAGACAGTGAAGTGGTCTGAGGACTGACTGAATAGCAGAGCCCAAAGGGTGGTGATATGGGTCTGAGTCTGGTTGGAGGTCTGTGGCCAATGGTATCCCACAAGGGTGAGTACTGGGCCCAGTGCTCTTCAACTTGTTCATCAGTGACTTGGATGAGGGCACCTGAACAAGTCTGCAGATGATACAAAACTGAGAGTAGTGGCCAACACTCCCGAGGAGCACCCTCCCTAAGAGATTGTCTGCTCCTATCATCTGCTCATGACACCCATATATACCCATTTTCCTTCTATTTTCAGGACATGGGGGAGTAGCTAAAACTAAATATCTATTTAAAGTTAGGTAGTAATCTCTTGATGATCCTAAGAACTGTCAATTAAGTAGCCAAGAGTCACTCTGATCAGGAACTGATATTTAAAGGAGATAGATTGACAAAAAATGAAATAAATCCTCTCTTTCCTCCTAGCAACAGCCTATTCCTTCTTCACTGTACTTGTTACCTCGGACTGTCTAGATGAGTCAGTTAGTTAGAAATTAATTTGTGAGGTGAATCAATGGTCTATTATAGCTTTGTATTGAGTACACACATACACACATACACACATACACCATGACTGCTGAGTCAGACATAAAGATCAACATGCACAGCATTAATTATTTCCTTTATATATACGCTTTATATATAACGGCAATCACCAGTATTCTTTTTAAAGCCATTCACTGACCACTTCAGGTAACTATCTATAATGAACCAGGTAACTCCAAATTTATAATATACATGCCAATGACTCAGGTAAAGCTTAGTCTTCTTTTCCAGATTTTAAATTGTCAGTAGGGTATGACAGGCTCAAAGAAAATATACCTGGCTCAAAGAAAATACAACCTCACAAGGAAGTCAGAAAGTTTACAAACTTTCTTATAAATCCTGACTTTTTCTCTTTTCTGAAATCCCTTTTTGTCTGCAAAGACCCATCTCCCTATTCCATAAGTTACAGCTGTTTCCTTTATTGAGACTCTTCTACTAAATGTGAAAGACTCTGTAACCTCACCTTACATTCTTAAGCCCTGATGAAAGCTCTGTAATAACTGGACTTTTTATGCCTTATTATTGCTCATCTATTGCTTAAGTTGGCATTGCACTCTTAGCTTCTACAAATGATGAAAAGTCTTGAGTAACTTTTTAAAAAGCCTCATGACAACAGATATATCTTTTAAACAAACATCAAAGGTTGGAGGTATCTTAAGCCCATCACACATTTTTAAAGATCCTACAAATCAGGTTGTGTGCTAAAAATAATCCTTTCACAGGAGTAAAAAAAAACTTCCTTTGTTTCAGTGAAGGAAAATTCATTATTGCAAACAAAACACTCTTTTTTTTTCAAAAAACTCTCTTGCTAAAAAGCAGTTTACATGGTAAAATGTAAAGCAACAAAGCCTGCAAACCTGTTAGACTATAAATCCAGTTTGACTGTCTTAAGTAGGAAGTGGAACTGGAGACTTCCACTGAAGTATGTTTGTCCGTGGTACAAATCAACACACCTTTAGGCATACTTTGACCAATTAGCTCAAGGATAAGCTTGCCTACAAACAGAAAAGCACATTAGGACTGAGATGTAAACACAAACCTTCCTGTGTCAAATCCAAAGGGAAGATATATATGTGTTGATTGCACAGCAGCATGTTCCAAAGGCTCATTTCTCTCCATGTCTTTGGTGGTGTAGCACATTATGACTATCCATAGCCAGTGTTTTGGGACTATGGGCATGCTAATTGGTTACAGTGTACCAGAACTGAGTAGCACTGAGCAGAACAGCTCTGTTCTCCCAGAGATGTTACAGTGAGAGAGTTTGAATTGGACACCTTCACTCACTAAAGTGCATCTTATTCTTTAGGTGATTCTGTTGATTTTACAGTACCATTTTGTGTGATTAATAAAATACAAGTCTTGTGCGAGGGGAAAAACAGAGAAGAACATTATCTATACTCAAAGAACACTATTCTTATTCATGACAGAGTGTCATGCTGGTGAGAATCTCATGGACTTCCACAGAATATGTCAAGGCATGAAAACATTCCTTAAAGTGAGCAAGCATGAAAAGAGGTGTTCTGTAATATTTCAAAATTTATCTAAAATTTTGTATCAAAACACAATATATCCGATCAATTTATTAGTCTACTTGTAGCAATTAACTTGTATTTCGGGCAACATGTTCTAGCTAACATCACAATATCACTCCTACTAGATCATTTAAAAGCTGGAGTGCATCAGTGAATAATTTGGATTGCTACAGAAACATGCTTAGTTTTGTACATGGATTCAGTTCTTGATGGAGCTGGTCTTCAGTTTGATCGTTCAGAAGGAACATATTTTATGAGCAAGGAAACCATACAAGACAGTGTAAGATACGAACTGAAAAAAAAGGAAAAAAATATTTTCCTTTAATGACATCAGGTATGCTTGCCAAAAAGTACAATCTTCATACAGTCTCCCTGTGTGAGAATGAGAGCAGTTACGTCTTTAAGAGAAAAGAGCAATTCCTTTTTAACCAAGGCACTTGCCCAGGTGACTGTCTTGTCCATGATTTGTTTCTCAAGGTGATTTAAGTCCCTACTGCTCACACCAAGGAGAAATGTCCTCGATACTTCCCATGGGCATATTGCTGAGCCAGACAATGCAAATACTCATGCTATATATCACTTTGGCACTATTAAAGAATTATGGAACCTCACGTGGTCTTGCAGAAATTAATCACTGCTTAACAGTCTGTGCTCTTCTGTTTATGAAGTCATTTGGAATATCTGCATGTAACCACCAGTTTTATGAAGAAAGAGTATATGCAGATAATGAACCATGGCATTATGTTACAGCTGAGATGATAGTTTTAAAACTGATAATTAATATTTTGGAAAATGATTTTATGCAGTCTGTGATGCATTGCAATGATTTTTCTAATCATGCCTAAATGTTGAGCAGTGACAGTTGTATTTTGAGATAAACATACAAGCACCCAGTGAAAAGTGATTAAAAAGCAAATATTTGAATTAAAATATAAAAAGAGACTAGATTCACTTCTGTTCAATTTCATCCAAAATATGCTTGTCTTTACATGGCAATATTTTAGAAATAAGAGAATTGAATTGTATATTTTTTTCAGACAAAATTAAAGGTTTTTATAAATCTGATTAGATTCATTTTTTACTACATTTCTAGTCAATATCCCAAAATTTAATGTTGTAAATATTCCTCTCAAGATCAACATGAAGTATACACAGAATATTCTGTCAGCTGCATTCGACTAGCTGCTCTTAATGTCAATAACAGATACAGGTCTACTGTAAGGCAGGTTTGTATATAATTAAGACATGGTGTATAATGGAAGTGGTCTTCACTAACGGAGTTGCATTTGGGTGAAAAAGAGGTTGTTTACTTGCTTTCGAGAAAAAAGATAACAAGTAGTATACTGGAGTTCCAAAAAGAATGGACTCCCTTCTAAACACTTACCTTGAATCACAGAATCACAGAATGCCTAAGGTTGGAAGGGACCTCTAGAGGTCATTTAGTCCAACCCCCTTGCACACGCAGGGCCACCTAGAGCATGTGGCACAGGGCTGCATCCAAGCGGGTTTGGAAGATCTCCAGAGAAGGAGACTCCACAGCCTCTCTGGGCAGCCTGTTCCAGGGCTCTGTCACCCTCACCGTCAAGAAGTTCTTCCTTAAGTTCCCGTGGAACTTTTTATGCCTCAGTTTGTGGCCATTTCCTCTGGTTCTGTCAGTGACCACCAGTGAAAAGAGGCCAGCCCCATCCTCCTCCCTGCCTCCCTTGAGGCACTTATAGACACAGATCAGGTCCCCTCTCAGCCTTCTCTTCTCCAGGCTGAACAGGCCTAGCTCCCTCAGCCTCTCCTCATAGGGCAGATGTTCCAGGCCCCTGATCATCCTCGTGGCCCTGCGCTGGACTCTCTCCAGCAGCTCCACATCCCTCTTGTCCTGTTAGTACAGTTAGAATACTTGAACAATGGTTAACTTCCACAGTAAAATGAAAAATGCAGAACTGTGGAGACTTCTATAATGTCAAAAACCTGTTTACGGTAATTCATTCCTTTCAAGTTGTTTATCATTTTTGTAAGTTATTTTAAAACTGTCAAAGAAGAGATTTTTTAATTGAATTTTATTTGATTTTAATTGAATTTTGCATGGAAGAAGTCTCAGAATATTCTCTAGATTTCCTGGTTATGGAGTCATCTGTGAGCTAAAAAGAAAGGAAATTATTAGATTATTGCTGATAGTTCGTGATTATTACTAATTATTTCTGCTATTCATTAAAATCAGTTGTATAAGCTCAACAATTTAATAAGTACTGGCCTACTCAAAGAATCAAGAATTCATTATTTTCGCTAAAAAGAAAAGCAAGTGTATTTAAAAGATGTGACTTAAGCTGACCTACTGCATGCATGTTTATTCAAAAGAAGAAAAAAAAGGAATAAAATCCTTGAATACACAAAATAATTTCTATTGGAAAGCGTGCCATTGTTATCCTACTGTTAAAGTTTAATGTATCAGACAGCTTTAAGTGTTAGAAAGGAAACATACCAACCTTTCTTTTCAAGCTGAGCTATTAGCTGAAGCTCAGGAACTTACAAATAGTTTTCATTAGAATATAACAGAAGTCTTTTATGCAGTTCTGAATAGTGTAAATAATTCCCCTAAAACAAGGGGAAAAAAAAACTTAAAAGGCTCTGCTTACAGTATCAGGAATCATGAAACCACTATCTTAACCAACCTGAAGTCCATGCTTTCCATCTCAGCCTTTTCTCCGGGTCATGTTATCAGTGCTTCTATTGCTTCTTATTGCATTCTCTTTTCATGTTTTACTGAGGTTTTAGGAGCTTTTCTAATTGTTTTCTGTCTGAGTTGGACTGAAATAAAGATATAATCTATGCAAACAGAAATACTGGGGCAATTTCATCTCACCCAGATGTTTTGATTTAAGATTTCCAGATATTGCTCAGAAAAAATGAGGAATGGTGTGGTCTCCACTGACAATAACAAACAGGGAGACCGCTCAGCAGAGACCCTCTCCTACCAGGTAGGGACACTTCAGTCAGGATCGGGTTTAGTCATGGCCACCTATGTGGCCATGTGGCTCGAGCATGGCAAATCCCCGCAGCAGCTCACTGGTGAGTGTTGGTGTCTGGCTGGCAGCTCTTCAGGTCTGCCTGAAGCTTCAGTTCCCTGGGGAAAGCTAAAGGACCAGTGACTGTAACTGCACTCCACCGTGGCAGACCACCAAGAACCAAAATCTTTCTCATGGCTTGATAAAGCACACTTTGAAACAGGCATGTCAGGCTCAATATATCATCATTTACAGACAAAACTCTTTGTCTTGAAGCTGAGCAATGAATTAACCTCTTCAAACTTTATCCAGACCCAACATACAAAATGGAGCTAGAAACAAACTTCAAATATGATTTCCCACTACCTAATCTCAGAGAGTATTCTTACTACAGAGATGGAGCCTTCCCATCTAGACCCCCAGCAAGACTTCATTATACATATAAAAAATTCTACTTATTTTTACTGCTTGCACAATGGAATTTAATTGCCAGGATAACATGGCAAACTGTTCTCTTCTATTTCTATGTATGTATGTGGAAAAATCCTGACTCTTTCTATTTTTTATTTCATCATGTGCACCTAGTCACTTACTGCAAAAGACTGGCAGACCACAGACTTTCCCATGCATAAATTCTGGTAATGCAAGATCCTCTTTTGCAGATAACAGAAAAAAGGCATGTCTGTATCAGATGGTCAAAGCTATACAAGTGAGTTTCCAGTCCCACCAAATTTTTACTCTAGAACTGTGAAATGCAAAATTCAACTAACCTCATGTTTCTTTGGGATTAAAATCAGAGCCTTTGGATACCATTTAGTAACATTTCTAAGTATTTACTTCCCTTCTGTTCCTGCAGCATTAAGACCTTTGAGGATGTGCATTGGCCATCACCTCTGCAAAAGCTGCCACATAGCAGCATAGGCAAGGGCAGGCCACTGCCACCACCACTATCTCTGTGTCTCAGTCCAGAGCCACTCCTGACCACTCCTGATCCACAGGCAGGCAGGGAAGTACCGCTAGGAGAGAACATGAGAGCATGGTTTTAAAGGGGACTATTGTCCCTTGTCATCCCCTGATGACACGAGATACTGAACAGCTGAGGGCTCTGTATCTGCTGCAAGCCCTCCAGGGATTTACTCTGGACAAAATTTAGTCCAGTCCTCAGGACTGAATGTCCCCAGAAGGTGCATAGATTGAAGCTGATCAAGAGATGGCTCATCAGCTTGGGCCTTTCCATCCCCATTAAGAGCTGGAATACAGTTGCTGAGTGTATATACAGCAGAGCTTTAGCTTTATTTTATCCAGAGGTTTAGCTTTTTGAGAAGAAATCTACATTGTGTGGTAGTAGCTGGGGAACTAGCTTCAAAATTCCATTATTTGTCTGAAACAAACTTCTAAAATTTATTCTGAAATTAGTACTTGTTTGAAAGTAAAATTTCAAATGAGATTTCTTTGCAGTTACATGGACTGAAATGAAACAATATGTGCACATGAAACCATTTGGCTTCATGCAGCTCTGCAGTTCCAGCTCTCAAGAAGCTCCAGGACATAAATATCAGACCCAAATAAATTTGGACTAAAAGCAAGCACACTGTGGGAGGTGGTTTTTATAATAACGACGGACAAATGAGGTTCAAATTGTCTCCAAAAAGAAAAATCTGAAGTTATCCAAACTTCTTGGTTTGAAAATTAGGCAGAAAGACTCACAATAACATTTTTTTGTGGGATTTTTAGTGCACTCTGGCTTTAGCTGGCTTTTAATTACTGAGAAAAAAATCTTTTCTCATGGAATTTATTATTTCTGCTTTGAGTCCTGGCATAAGTCAGGAACCACAAAGCTCTGTGAAGTTTCAAGAGTTTATGAGTGATTTTAAAACCTCATTATTTAAAAAAAAAGGAGGGGAAAAAAGCAAAATCAGAAAAATCACCCTCTGAAAAGTATTGGAAGTTTGTAGGTAAAGATTAGAACCATATAAACACTCTCTAAGTTTTAATACGAAATGTTAAAAATATTTTCAGCAATTACCTTCAAAGAAACATGGTTTTATTTTCAAGACTACTTATTCCAAATGTAGAAAGGAGGTTACTGTTAAAAACTTGTGTTTTCCAAGAAGCGTCTTCAGAAAATGTATCAAAACAGATGCCTTGTTCTTAGCTGAATTTTCACTTTAGCATCTGAATTTGGTTTAATTTCTTGAGACACTATTAATCAGCGTGGTGCAATCTGCATTTCTGCAAAGAGAAGTAGTCTGTCATGACGAAGGTAAGCACAATCAATTAAGAGAATTCCTGTAAAACAGAATTGCCAGATTCAGACTACTTTTCTTAAAACTTTTTATTCTCCTAAAATTCTCTTTCCTAGTTGTACTTACTTGGCTAACCATACACAGTAAAAATTTGAGCACTGCACACCAAAATGGCTTTTTTCTCTTGGATAGTGCACTTTCTCCAAGACTGTCAATGAATTTTGTTTCATTAGTTTTCCAGCACACATTTCTGAGAGATAAGCGAGCCTGCCCAGATATAAGCAAAAAAACAAACAAAAATACAAAATTAAGTGACAAAAATCCTCTCAAATATAAAACACTTACTAATACAAAAAGACAACTCTCAGTAAAGAGCTGTGTATAAGTGGTCACATCAGTCTTGTTAGATACAAATAATACATTATTAGATGTGAAATAGAAGCTAGGCCATGCTTCTCTTACAGCATCTCCTGAGGTTTTATGCAATTACATGAAATGCTGTAGTGCAGATAAAGGCACTTTTTTTGACATGTTGTGTCATGGAAATCAGCCCTTAACCAATTTTTAAAAGACATTTTTATTCATAAAGCTCTTCACAAAGGATGCATACCCCAACCAGACCCCTCCCAGATATTGATCATGAAGGACAAAATGAATACTGCCGTTTTTAAGAACTTTCCTGAGGCTTCATTTCAAAGACTTCGGATTTGATAGTGAAGGCAGTAGGGGATGGCCCGTATGTGAATATTCCTACCCATTTGTCCTTTATTTTTATGAACAAATGAAATATGAGGGAACCACAGAGCACAGCAAAGTTATACAGATATGTCCTTAACCATATACCAGCTCAAGCTAAATACATATGAATATTGGCAGTCTCAGAATAGTTTCTGAAAACCAGAACACAATGGAGGCCTAAAGCAATGCTCCAAGACTATGGATAGTGATAACACTCGATTCCTAAGGGTTGTAAAGAAGCACATAACTCTTGCCCTCAAATTCTTAAAGGAGAACTAGACAAGACAAAGGATGAAATAAAAGAAAAATGTATATTTTCTTCATATTACAGAAGATGAAACCGCAGCAAGGACAAGTAGATATTGTTTGCAGTATATTGCTATGTAAGTCAAGCCACTGCAGAATGAAAGATACGCTTTTCCTTTAGAGTGTGTCATAATGTTTCGATTTTTTTTTCTTTTTTTTTTTCTATGTTTTTTTGATGATTTACTCACAGCTGCCAGACAACAATGCATTTCTATCTGAAGCATAAAAATAAGGTGGGAAATAATTTCCTTACGCTATTTCTGTATTGCTTGTGAAGCTGAAGCTTCCTAGACAGAAACTCCACTGCATAAGCTGGGAAGCAAATACAACCTCATATATAATCATTTCACGCCTTAGTTCTGCTTGATTTTTCATGCTCTTTGAACCCTAATTTAAGTGTGAAGTTCAGTTAATTTGAATTTGGACTTTGTGAGAGCATTTAAAAAATGTGCTTGTGTTTTGATTTGTTATTTAATCATTTCTTCCAAGACAAATGAAGAAAATTAGGACCATACTGAATGACCAGGTATAGCAAAACATCCACATTGCTTTCATCCTTACTTCATTAAACTGTAATCTTATCTTGCTTGAGCAGTTAGCGTGACTCTTGTCTTAGTACTTTTCTTACATCTAGAGTTTTCTTGTAGCTCAGAGGCTTGATTAAGTGATTTCAGTGAAATGTAGACTTCAGATATTGGCAGGTTATCTCTAAATTTAACTGCAGAATACTGTTGCAAAATCTCTACATATTAATGAATTTCTAATATTCACAAGTTGTCAATCAAATAATATTATCTTAGGTATTTCTGCAGTGCAAGGGTAAATAAAAGTTACGTGTCCATCAGGAAAAAAAAAAAAAGTTTTGAATAAATATAAGTTATCTCATCAGCTCTAATTGTCACTTTCTGTAGATGTCAAACTAACAGAGTAGCAGAATCTAATTTCCTTGTTTGATTCACCATGAAATTAAACTGAACTGACAATTTTTATTTTCACCTGGCAAATTCGTCCAACACTATTTAAAACTAGCTAATCACGTACAGTTATCTACTGCACACACTCATCTTTCCTACCACACCTCTGATTTGCAGTATCCCACATCCACAGCTTCCTCTGACAGCCTGGCGTTGGATTACATTTACAGTTTTGCAAGGTGCAAAGGAATGCATGGACATAGTTAGTAGAGCTGCCAGCAAATGCATAATGTCCCAGAGCTACTGTTCAGCAGTAATGGGGAGGAGGGGAAACTGTATTAGAAGTATGGAAAATAAAGTAAACAAGTAGAAAAAATCACTAATAGGATCTCTGAATGAATAAAAAGCTTTTTTTTCCATAAATTATTAGTTTACAATTATTAATATTTTGTTAGCCAAAAAATATAGCAAGCTGTATTGGGTAAACACATGTAAGATTCCATACTCCATGAGGTTAAAAACATCATGGTCTACTAGGTGTAGTATAGCTATAAATGTAATGAATCAGAGCCAGACTTGACACTGGGACCTTCTCAAAATATTTCTTTATGTATGTGCTGAGTTGCAGAGTCAACTGTGATATTTCTGATTGCAACATCTCAAATCCTTACAAAGAGATGGACCTTTACAGCCATCCATAAATCGTACTTTCAATCAAAAAAGAAACCAGAGTCTTAAGAGAGCAAAATTATCCTGTGGTCTCATCTCCATCCAAAATGAAAAAGATGATTATGTACAATGTAAAAATTATTTGACCTCTTGTACTACTCCCCCGTAAATGAAAACTTCTCTCCTTTTGACACCTTATTAGAGGCCTGCCATAAAAGAGATGGCAAAAGGGATTCTATACTTATTTCTCTGTATGCATAAAAAATGATTTCTGCAGAGAGTCTTCAGTGGATGATGTTTCTTCCTTCCTATTTCTTCTTTGAGATTGTCCCAGGTGTAGTAGGGTACTGTAGGACATCCTCAGTTTCATCATGTTGTTTTAGCGTCTACCTTCTTCGAAACACTCTTTTCTCAAGGACAAACTGTTTTTGCATGGATAAATTCTACAAAGAACTCTGTTTTTTTTTTCTTACTTAGCTAAGAGTCAAAGTGATTATATAATTATTTCTCCTCCCCTATTAATGCTATACAGAGATATTATTTCAGCTCTGTTACAGTGTATTTTTGCTTTGCCCTATTCCTCTGCACCATTTCCCTTTTACAAAAAAAAAATAGCCTGCTATTTCATCTAATGGGAAAAACATGTTAAATGTTCAAGAGTCAATGAAATAATGATATTTGATAGAGAACTAAACTGGAACTACTGAGGAAAAAAAAAGACAACTCTTTTAAAACTGAAGAATTCATTTCCTTAGATCAAAGCAGAAGTTGTAAGTGCAAATTCATAACCAACAGAATCTCCACTTATCATCACAGTACCATTGCAAATAGGTAGTGGGTTCAAAACACAGCACTGATCTATGTTTTTAAGACTTCGTTCTTTCTGCCAACCTGCATTTAAGCCACTACTAATTGCATAAACTTTCCACTTATTCTTACCTGCCTTTACAAACTTTTTTTTTCTTTTCTAGAACACAAAACAATTCACCTCAACTTAACAAGCTAAGAATACTGATTTTCCTCCAAAGCTGCCAAACTGATCATCTAACCTCAGACCACATGAGTCTTTTGTTTCCATCATCTCCTAACTTCAGTGATTTCCTTTCCAGGATTTCCATTGCCTTTGTCTCTTTTCTTCCATTGAAGTGCATATGTCTCAAATCTTCAGAGAAGACAAATATTCAGATGGCAACACAATATAAGGAACCTTCTCACAGACAGCTTTACTTTAAGCAATTTTAGAGTATTTAATCAGTCTTCAGAGATTTTGAATTTTACAATTTGGTTATAATCCTGATTAAACTACTATTAAGTACTGAGCTCAAAACAAGATCCTTAGCTGCCATTGTTTTCCAGTAAAGTCACTTCTCACTCACTGAGTTATTGGCTCGAAACAATGCACTTTATTTCATTCTAGCTAGACATTATCTCATAAAAATGCTATATGATTCCTAAGTCAGAATAGAATGAAAAGTGTTATTTTATTATGTGCTTGCAAATCATTGTATTCTCTTTTGTTGAAAGTGACATAATGTAGCTGCATTAGCAAAGGAAATATGAACATTATTCCTTTATGAACATTTTTCCTATTGGCCAAACAAATGCAGTGCCTTGGAAACAGAAAACACAAAGCATCAAATTCATGCCTGGTGAAACTCCTTTGAAGAAAACGAAGTTAAACCAGAGGTGAATTTGGCCCCACACAAACATAAAACAGTCTGATTGCCAGACACTTGGATCAGCAAGGATATTTCGTGATGGAAGCCAAGAGCAGCTAATGAAAAAAAGACAATAAATTATTTTGGAAAAAATGCCTTATGCTTTGGTTAGTGTTCCCCTGTGAGTTAACCACATTATGTTTTCCTTCCACAAACTTACAATTTTGGAAATTATTAAGAATAGGAAAAGATTAAATTAATTAAGCTCTATGTTTGAAATACAAACACAAGCAAAATACAAGAGTCTTGTTTCCTACAATACAAATGCTAGGGAAGCAGTTTCACTTAAAGAGAAGTTGACAGAGCAAGACAGCAGGTACATCTAGTACTGGCCAGTGGTAATGAACAGTGGTCAGACAAAGTGAAAAATTTTAAGTACAAACCACCCTGGAAACCAATATATTCACATGCTCCAAACAGGATGGGCAGGGTCATTTTAATTAAATATTTCAGAAAAGACCTAATTTAGAAAATTTTAAATATTTTAGAATTAAGCCTTGAAAGCAAAACTGTGCTGTTCTTGTTTATCAAAACAATTTTGATAATTTTGATTTTGATACAATAGCTTTCTGAGTAGTGTTCGTAGACTAGTGTCAAGAGTCTCCGTTTCCCATTTCTAAATAATTAATGGCACACCATTGCCATTAATTTGCAGCAACTTTGCAGCAATCAAAAATTACTTGAGAATTTAACCCTAATATTTACATGTCAGGGTACGCAACATGACTTTCTGTGTGGAGCTCACACATGAGATGATTGTATATTTGCAACCTAAAGAAAGAGGTGAGGAATTTCTGTCCATTCATTTTATTAAATTTCATTTTGAGTGAGTATCTGTAGATGTTATATGATAGCCGTCTGCTCTTGGGAGAAAAGGCATGTCGCTAGAACGTAAATAGTTTCCAATACTGCAAAATTAATTAGACAGGACTGACAATTTTGCAATCTAGAACAGACAGGCTAGAAGTGTGTAACTGGGGTACTGTAATGAGTCCATGATTTACTAATATAGAGACTACCAAGTTTATTTATGAGATGACTTCATATAATCCAGTGCTGTTACAGTGGTAATGACTTATTTGACTTATTGACTTAAATACAGACTATAGTGTTCAAGGTCCTTTTTAAAAAAATAATAAATTATTAAATTAAATATAAAACATATAATTATTTATATTATAATATATGAAATTAAATAATAAAAAAGCCTCCCTTCCATTTAATGGAAAATAAGATTACCTTAAGTAAGTATGTGAGGTTAAGAAGAAAAAAAAAAAGAAGTTGAAATAATTCAGAGAACAAAAGCAAAAGATTCTCAAATCCAGCTATAGTCCTAATGTCACCATGAACGTTAGCTGTTAACAGTTAACCTTTCACAGTGTTTTCCAGAAAAAGAAAAAAACTTTCAGGAACCCTTTTATTTCTCATAGATACAGATTATATTCTTCTGGGTTTATTTTGGCATCGAAGTTAATTCTCAGTTTTTATGCTGTAATACTACATAAAAGTCTTTATAAGAAAATAAAGCCAAAAAACTCTAACAAAAAGAGCAATATTTTTTACATTTCCTATTGATGGTTGTTATTGAAATGAAAATATGTATTTGACATGTTAAGGAAAAGTTAATAGTGTGTTTTATGTAATCCTTCCCTAGAGATCCAGTAAGGTCATGTTGATGATGGCACCTTTTGATGGATAAAAATCCACAATAAACCTTGTGTTTTGAGTCATATGTGATTAAGCACAAAAAGAAATGAAAGTAAAAAAGAAAAACAAAAACTATTGATTGGATTTTTGTATTGGGATTATATCTTAACAACATCTTTAACTTTAAGGCATCACACATAATCAGGGTGCTTTATACACTTCTGTTTTGTTCAGTTTTGTTTTGTCTTGTTTTGTTTTGCAGTTAATGAATTGATTCCTCTGCCTTAACTACAGAAACGCTAACTAGCAGACTTTGAGCTGTAATTCCAGGATTTTGAAAGACACTCATGTTCTCAGGGTGTCCTGCATGTTCATGATGCGATCACCTTCTCCTACTGCTGCAGGGTAGCTTGATTCTCCCTTTCTTATGCAGCACAGAAATGCTCACCAAACAAAACTGCGTAATCTCATTGACGAAACAGACCCTGTTCCATCATTTCATTTTGCTTTTTTGTTTCTCTTTTTAACCTGGGCCATTTGCAACATGGTCTCAATGTCTCTTAGGCCAGCACACCCACAAATATGTAGAAAAGAATTGCTATAGGGGGACTTTCTGAACATCATTTACCTCTCAAGATGGCATATCGTTAGACTATTATCTATGTTTATTTTTATTGCTAGATCTCTTAGTACAGACATATGGTAATTTAGAGAAGTAGATTTAGAGAATAAGCACTGAAGCACTGCAAAAGAATGTTCAAAATTGAAAGACATGGTACCTTCTTACATACTCAGATTCACACACATCTATTTAAGCTTTTGTTCAAGAATATGCTTTTTGCTTTTAGAAAGTTATATGTTAAGGTAAAAAGGATAATTAAGTTGTCACTCACTTCAGTATAAAAGATAAGATACATATACTTTGAAATAGTGCCTTGTTTTACAAGGACTTCCTTTTTCAATTGTATCTCAGAAATATGTGCTAGAGTCAAGGTTTCAAACACGTTTTTACAGTGTAAAAGGACTGTCCTAACAATATACAGCTAACAAATTTCTTTAATCATTTAAAATGAACATGTTGGTTCTATTGATAAAATAGAAAGCCTAGCATGAAGGAACATTAAGAATTTGTTTAAAGAAGAGTTCCACTCTTGAACATTGGATTTTTTCAGTGTTTTGCACAATTTGACACCTACATGTGAACAAAATTCCTAATTCAAACTTAGACATAAATCAGGGGGGAAAAAATGTAGAATTTCACAAATAAGTATTAAAGAAAACACAAATCTATTTTAAATAAATATAAAATATCAGGTCATCTTTCTATATTCAAACCTCCTGAGTAGTTTAAAACACTACTCCCCACAGTAGTTTTGGTAGGTCCTTTGTAGCAACAAACTGCCCAAAAGAAACTGAAGGAGCTTAAAAACCCTTGCAATCGTAGAGGAAAGAGACAGGAAGGACAAATATCCTACCACACTCACAAGAGGCCAGGGACAGACAACCGTCACACTGCAGCACAGGTACTGAAATGAAGCTGAGTACCCACAACACGCAGAGACACATTGTATTACATTCTACTTAATAAGTGTTACTGCAGATAAAAACATTACAGCAATCTTTGAGCAAACAAGCTCAAGGATATAGAAAGCTGCAATTAAATTACCAGAATGGCCAGAAAGTTCTATTTCACTACATAAAACTATACTAAGTTCTTGTCCAAGGGTTCGACTCCCACGTCTTACAGCCTCTCAAAAACTTGGAAGCAAACATCCAGACACCAGAGCTACTGCAGTCTTCTCCCAATAGCCCACTGCATGAATTGAGACTATTTCTCCCATACCACATTTGGAATAACACTATCCTCAGGAAACACAGTAGTACACAATAACATCCAGATGATGTGTTTTGATAACAAAGTGCACAAAATTAACTGAAGAGTTAACAGAGATGTAATTTTATCCCTGACTTAAAGACAGCTTTTTGTCTAAATATACCTTCTCTGTTCAGAGAGATGGGAAAAAAGAAAAAAATAAAAAAATAAAAAAAAAAAGGCTGTAAAACTTTAGCTGAAAGCAAATACCACAGAATGTCTGTTTCCAGTTATTCCCTAGCCAGGAAGACTACAATAGTCACCAAAAGTCTCCACAGTTCGCAGCAGGGATGGTCAACCCTCCCCAAGGTCTGTTGTTGTTTTCTGAAGATACATGACGATGAGCTAATAACCTTACAATATTATGAAGGGTCCTAAGAAAATTAGTATTTTATACTTAACACGCTCTTGTTACCTTGGCGCCACAAAAACACTGATTGCCTGGTGTCAACCCCTCCTCTGCAGCTCTGATATTGCTTAAGGATGATGAAAAGCCATACACAAACTTGTAAATGATTAACAAGACAAAGGCCTTTTAAATGGGCATTTTATGTGAGCTAAGTGGGGGATGAAGCCTTTGGTAATTGTTCATATTTCATGGGGATTTGGCTTTTCATGAATTCATCTCAGTCTCATCTTTCATACATATTACAGTATCGGTTCATTAAAATTCTTGATGCAGTGCTGAACGTGGTCAGGCTGAAATGGGGCTGACAAACCTCATGTCTGCCACACAGATAACCAGACCTTATGAAGGTGAAATTAGTTTTCAGGAGCTGTACTGCTCACTTGATTGATTCCATTTTAGCAGTCATATGACTTAATGTTTCCTGCATGGGCTGCCACTGTCATGCAAACATGACCTGATAACACATTGTCAGGAGCGCTCCAGAGAGCTAACAGCAATCTAACATCTTTCTACCAAGTGTGAAGTTCCATCTGAAATGTGCATATTTGATAAGCAGCACTTCTTCTTCTATCTGTCCTTTTCATTTTCAGAAAGTTAATCTTCTCTGCTCTGCTGACTACTGTGTAGAAATGAGCTGGCTCAGAAATGCAGCAGGTGGCCTCCTATGACAGTTCATGGGCACATGGCATCTCCGGGGACAGAAGGGCTTTGCCATCACCACTGGGCTGGGACATGGCTGGGAATGAAGGGGCCACTAAAGACCTCTCTAGAAGACAAAATTTCAGGAACCAGAATGAAACCCTCCTCCAATGTGATTGCACTGTTGTTCGGTCCTTAGCTTCAGCATCAGATACAGAGCACAAACCACTTTTCCTCTTGAGGAGATACTGTTACCAGGTGAGCCATGCTATGTATAAAACCTGTTTTTCCCACATAACCTCAGTACATAATCACAGTGCATTTCAGAGCAGTTTCAGACCACAACAACACTCGTGGTTTATGATAGCCCTGCTCTGTTACACCTCAGCTCTCCTCCTTCTGATCCACCACACTGTCAAGAGTGCCACTGGCTTCACACTACGCCTGCAAGTTCGGTATAGTAATAGCAGTTGCTTCCGCTATTTATATTTAAATAAAACAACAGGCTATTGCTTTACTTTCTGTATTCACATTCCCAGTGCTCTGAGGGAAGAGCTACAATTTCCTACCCATTCACTGACTTCTCCAGCTAAAATTAATCTTGAATTTAATGCAGTTATAGATTATTGTTTTTATGAGAAAAAGATGTCCATAATGTATCTCTGGATCTCTCATACAATATCCTGCACAACAGCATAAAATTAAACATTACCACCAACTCCTGTTCCTGGAAATAGGCAGGTAGCACAGACTCCCTGGATCTACCATGGGCCAGATAAACTCATGCCTGCAGCAGCCCAAGCTTCCAAGCAGCTCAGTCTCCTTTCAGTGGAGAGAAAACTTTCTTGTTGCAGCTCTTTGATAGTATGTCTATATTGGTTGTCCAGATCTGTAACAGTTTAAAAGTAATTTAGACGAAACCATTTTTGTATTTTCTAAGCATTTTCTAGGACTTGAAAAACAAAAATGAATATTGTTTTTCCAGCCCAAAGGACTGACTTCACAGCTTAAGCAAATCTGAATAAAAATGGTAGGAACATGACACTACATATTACAAGTGATTGCAGTAATACTGTTTATATTTTGCTAAAAGTGCTTCAAAAATTAGCTCTGAGCACCCTTAAACTTTATCTTCGTCTCAAAATTAAGCTTCTCTCTAAGTATGCTTGGGCGGGCAGCAACACACAGGAAAAATCATAGTCTCCCTGCTTTGACTACTCCCATCTGTTTTTTTTTGTTACCTCGCAGCTTTACTGGAGAAACTGAAATTTTCTGCCTTGTGAATGGTGTGTTCCAAACAGGAAAACAGGAAGCGGTTGCCCAGCACACGCATTTTTCCTCCAAAACATCTGGTCTCAGTGTTTTATCTCCTTCAACAGTTTGAGACAAAAGGCAGAAATAAACAAGTGGAATACTTCTCCACCTTCAATCTCAAAAAAGGCAACTTTCTCAGCAGGCAGTTTCACCAGTATGGCATATGCAGCAGTCTGTAGGTGTCTACACACAATGTCTGAAAAATCACAACCATATGCCATATGCACTCTACAGAATCTGCTCTTACAAATTCACAGCTCTGCTAAACGCTGTTTAATGAGCACAAGTTGCATCGCACTGTGATGAGACCAGTCATTTGTTACAGGAAGGAAGAACTTCCTAAGCATTTGAGAGGGTGAAAAACAGAAGAATGCAATTCTGATACACACTTCCAGTCTAACCCATAGGAGTGACTTCACATCTAAAATAAGGCTCTTGCACTCACCTAAAATGGAAATTCTTTTGAAGATATACTGAGTTAATCAAAGTGTCAAGGTGGAAGAGTAAAGTTAAAAAGTGACACAAGGTTCACTGTAACAGAGTCATCCATGTTGGTCACACTGTCTGGAACAGTCGTAGTTCTATCTTTCCATCAAGTCCTTTCCAGACTGTCTCTATAAAGGTCCATGTTAGCGTAGAAGTCTACTCAGAGACAGACCAGCCAGGTCTCCTCTACTACTACCCAGCAGACTTATCCACATACATTCTCATCCATTTGCAGAGATACTGCATTCACTGGCACATTTGATCACAACTTCCTGAGATATTTAAAAATTCCTCATATAACAAAGTGAGCGGCTGCAAGTCATTTTTTTTGAGAAATAAATAAATAAAAATAAATAAAATAATAAACAAAAAGATACTGACAGAGGGTGAACACTCCTAAAACCAAATTTCTAGACAACTGTCAAAGCAAATTTTTGGAATGTTATGTTACATACTGGCAACCATCACGTCAAAAAGAATCCGAACAGTTAAATGCTCTATGTGTTCATTATTATTCAGGGATTTAAAAACTCCTCTGATGATTGATTCCTCTATTCCAAACAGACCTGTGGCAATTCAGTGCTCATGAGAAGAAGCAGTTGGAGTACTGGCTTGATGCAGAAACAATCAACACTGCTGATTCAGCCATTTTGGCTGCTGAATCTTCTGCCACAGTATGCAAGTCCTGTCATGTTCTGAATGATTTTTCATTTATGAGAGACATTCAGCATATTCCCACTGTACATTGGCTCTTACCTAAACTTCAGGTTTGAGCTGGCTACACTCAGTAAAACTATACCCAGAACTCATGAGTTCCTCTAAGGATCAGCATGATAAGAAAAATATATCTAAAAAAATCTATTTAAAGTCTATTCTACATCTAAAAGTAATGCAGATGCACTTCTTCTTGCCTTAAATCAGCTTATTTGTTAGAAAAGACCTCTTTCTTTGCCTGATATGGAATACTTTTTGTTGGGTTTTTGAGATTCTTACCAAAGACTTCTACAAAACTTCCCTAGTTTTCAATTTCAGCATTATTCATCTGCCACTTCTGAATTGCCTTATATTCTTCAGAAAGTCTCTGAAAAGTCTTAAGTTTTGAAAAATAGATGCAAATGAGAAAAAAAGAAATCACTTGTAGAATATAAAGTAAATTATCAATGTTATGCTATTGGTTCTCTAGTTTTTCTTCCAATTTTTACTTACATGGTACTACATCTTGATCCCAGTCAATATAAGATTTATTTGACTTTTGGAGAACAATGCTGGAAATACACTAGTTGTGTTTATTAGAGCCTCATGAATATTTATTTGGAACAGTTTTCCTGTACATATGTATATTTCTCTCTTTGTTTGAATTGTCTGTATTTTACTCTTTCTGCTACAATGCTGACTGTCACTTAAAGGTCAGACATACCCAGGGAGTACTGTCCCACAGCTCCATTCCTTTAGATATTCTGCATGCTGGCTGTGCTCTGTCATGATATTTAAACACAGGCATAACATTAACCATGTAAGTAGGTCCATTGTACGTAGGCAATGGGCTAGATCACAAGAGTCTGCTTAGCATCCAGAAGAATTGCATTCCAATTGGGCAAAGCAGCCATGCCTCATTTGTTATTTTTTTCTCCAATAGCGTCATCTTAAGTATTTTCATGGTTGATTGTAAGGCATTTCCCAAGTCCAGTTTCATGAAGAGAGTTCTACTGAGTTTGAAATTAATCCTTATTGCCTCACCAGAACATTATGGTCATTATATTTTTTTCTATGGCAAAAATATTTTGTAAATCTCACCTTTCCTTACCTTCATATTAAAATATGCACTTTTTTTTTCCCGGCACGTCTTCTAATTACATCTTTATAAACAGCTACCAGATGTCCTTACGACAAAATGCTATAATTGTAATTTCCTGACAGCAATATCACAGTCTTTCTAAAGTTAGGAATTACTCCTTTACACATGACTCTGGGGGACCCTGTCCAGGCAAAGACTAGGAAGAAGTTTGTTTGGTTGAGTTGCCTTTCTTACAGTTTTGATGGATGGGCAATGAATTAGCATTTGAAACTGCAAGATCATTCCTGAAGTGCCAAGGAACAAGGTCAAAACTTTAGGTACATTCTCATAACAAGGAAGGGAGGTGGCAAGTCTTGTCGAAGCAAGGTAGTCTCACTTTGCAAAAATTTGCAAACAGTACTAAACTTGCTAAAGAAACAATATATTTGCAAAACTCACTGAAGAGTCAAAACTCGCCTCACTGACCGGGCTAAGAGCATAAATCTTATTGACCTTGACTGAAGATTCAAGAAGAATCATTTTATAAAGATGACCATAATCATCATCATCTTCCTCTCACTAGTATAAAGGGCAAGGTCCAACACTGATGAGTTGAGCAGGGACTGTGAACAACTACATGTTCATCAACAACTACAAAAGTAAGCAAGACTCAGAAAAGGTAAAATATTTCACTTAGAATGCAAAGAAGTCATTTAAAACATATCTTCAGCTTGTGAGCTTCTGTAATGATATACAGATAGATCTCAAAGAGAATTCAATAGCAACTTCACTTGACAACAACCTGCAAGAGTAGTACCATATGATTGGTATCATATGAAATCAGCTGATTGAACAGTTTGAGCATGCCACCTATAGAAAAACTTAAGTGTTAATATATGAAATTTTGATATTGAACAGAATAGGTCTGAACTGACTCAGCTTCTTATGATTCTTCTCTCTATTACACACACACATACATATTTATATGTATAAATTTGTACACACAGTAAACTAAAAATGTGTGGTATATATTTGCACAGAAATACACACAAAAAATGTAGTGGGATCGTATTTGGGAGCAGACAATACAATCACACAGTTTTCACTAACTGTGCTGGTTAGTTGATTTGGACATTAATTGACTGAGGTTGCTAGGTTTGCACTTGTCTTTCAGAGGTATTTATTTAAATTTTAGCTAGGTAAGAGGGCTTATCTTCAAAGTGTTATAGAATTAAGTTGATATTGCCTTAGAAACAGCAATGATTAAAGTTAATTATGGTAATAAAATGTGTGAAAGCAGCTTGTGCGGGCTATGCATATAGCAGGCTTTACCAGTCTGGACACTTGAATGATATAATAAAGTCACACTACTATTCTCGTCATTGTTACTCAGTAGCTTCAAGAACTGGACAAAAAGCCCTTGCCAATAAGAGATGACCCTTCCCCAGACCCAGAGTTGGTACATCCTGGGGTTTTGTGAAATGTCTGCAAGGTAACATACATCATAGGTGGAAGGCAACACAAGGAGGAGCATGGAGTAGCCCTGTCACTGTATCACATTCCTTTGTACTCTCCTGCTCCTGCATGAGTGGGCTTGGTCAGACAAATGCTTGCTTAGTATAGAAAACAAAAACTGTGAGAATGGATAAGCAAAAATTAGCCTACCTTTTCTTACTAACATGCCTAGAGTTTTGTAGTTGCCCAATATGCTACTCAACAGTAGCTGACGGTCCTCTGGGCACTCCGCTGTTAGAAAGCACCATAGTGCAAGATCCTGCTGTGCTGGGAGAGTAGCAGTCACGGGAGGTTGTAACTGGGGTCAACTTTGCTAGCCATTCCTGGTTATATTCCACTTCCATGGCCATGTTGCTACGCTTGATGCATGCTGGATGCCCAGGGGCACTCAAGGGACTAATGAGCAGTTTTGTAGCCAGCCCAGCCCCCAAACCCCATGAATAATCAATAGTACTTGAGGCTCTTTAGTATTTGAATTGCAAAACTAGTAATAACTAGAGATGTATCAGCAGCAGATTTACACTTATATCTGTCGCTAAATGTACAGGCTAATAATCAAAAACCACTGATTATAAGGATTATTCATCTACTTATATTCCTATATTAACAAAAAAGGACTCTCCAAAAGTTCATATATCTCATTAATGCTTGTCCTCTCTGAGTCATTCTCTTGTAGTGCCTAAGCCATATGATTCAGGTAAACCCAAAGGTAAGATTACGAAAGAGCTAGAACACATTAAGGATATATATATATATATATGTTTATATATGTGTATATGTGTGTGTGAGAGTGTGTGTCTGAGCATGTATGTGACTGTGTGTGCACATATGTATTTTAAAAATAAAAGGAAAAATAAACACTGGAAAACAATGAGTTAGTCGCGCATATTCAGGTAAAGAATCATATAAATTTCATTCTTTAAATCAAATTTAATTGCACTTTTTTGTTATTTCTTTGTTTGTTTTTCCAAAAAGTTATGTGGAGATTTTAAAATTGTAACAAGTGAAAAGTCAGATGAAAAGTCAGATAATTCTCTCTATATAAGACATTACAGTAGAGTACAGGTGGATGCTACAGACTGATGACTACTATGAAGAGGTATTTTAACTAATGAAGGAGCAATTTTAGTTTATCCAATAGCTAAAAAAGTATGTTAGGGAAAGAATGTCCTCTTTGGAAGTGGGCAGGGTTGTGATTTTACCACAGAGCTAGCTCCATTTTTCTCAAGTACCAACAAATTTGTCATATAGTAAGTGCTGTGGTTCTTTTTTTGTTATTATTATTATTATTATTTCCAGAAACAACTGGTATTACTTTGTAACCATCATTTAACACGAGCCTCCATCCCAGTTCCAAATCTCCCTGCTGCAGGATTCTCCTTTCATCCTAGCAAAGCATCATCATATGCAGGTGAGTTTTTGCTGCACTGAGGGAAGGGAAGCAGGTCAGAGGACAAGAGAAATAAGGGAGCAAAGAGACATGAGTGTCCCTTTGGAACTGTCACCAAGAACATTTCTATGCCATCAGAAAGTTTCTAATCCCCCTTGGAAATTTCCAATCCCTCAAGCATGCCAAATGCTCCTTCCATTCCTTGAGAGGCTCCAGCATAGCTGAAAGGATGGATATCCCAGGAGAGGCTAGGGGTTGGAATCAGAATGATAATTGTCTTTACTCGTTATTCAAGTCAATTACTAATTGTGCTTACAAGGCACAATTAACAACCCTCAGTAGAGAATTCGTCTTGGCAGACATCAACAGGAAAGTTGTAATTGACTCTGTGAAGTTACTATTGATAGCAAATATTAAAATGGGTGTGTCCTCATGGATCCAGCACATCACTTTGGTGTTGTGTGGAACAGTGGGCCATTGCCCTGCCTGTTCACACATGCTTGTTGTTATTCTGGCTCCTGTGATGGCCTGTCATTCTCAGCTGTTCTGTTCTTTGATTAGGTCAGATTTCTGCCCACTTCCTACAAGATAACAGTTATCCCTTGCAGAATTATGTCTTCACAGGACAGCTCTCTTTCTTCTGCAACTTTTCTTTCAAAACTATAAGACTAACAATTTCCCTTCCAAGTCTCATCCTTTATTTCTTCCCTTAAAGCCAGCCTTCAAATGCACAATCCAAAACTAAACCCAGAGCACCCCTGCTGCAAAGCTCTAGCCACTCCTACACTCCTCTAGCCTGCTCTCCTCTTTCTCACTTCCTCACACCTTAAGTTATAACACATAAATCAGCACAAAACAGTCATTTTCCCTTTCTAAGGACCATTTTAGGGTGGTTCATCATTCAAAGCTCTTCACTACATAGTTTCTCTAATTAAGCTTTTTCAAATGTTCTCTGAACACAGATTCACCTCTGTACATGTTTCTAGTTGTGCAACTGCTTAACTCCCTAGAGGTAACAGGAGAGTAAATTAAGCTTCTTACTGGTTAATATAAAGTTAATGAACTTTTTGAGTCTCATCCAAAAAGAAAGCTTACAAACCCAAATGGCAAAAGGCAGATTGTACAAAAAGTCATGATCTTCTTTAAAAGCTGCAGGCACCCATGTTTTAAGGCATTTTCTGACTTGACTTCAGAATTCCTCAGACCACCATTGCTGTACAGATCAGTCCTGTTCACACAGTAACTGTATATCTCAGAAGTCCATCAAAGCCCAATAAAGATCATGAAAATAGGCAAATAATTTGCAATAGCAGGGGATGCTCTCAGCACTTGCTCAGGAAGGAGAAGATGGAGATCTCATACCCTTCTCAGCCTGATGGAGTTCAGAGCCATGTCATGGAAATTAATCCAGTAGTCGATCAGGTAGCAATATTTTCCACTTCACCTGTTGAGATAAGGCCATGTATGAGATTTGTGGGGTCATAAAACGGTCCCCTGACA
>VWPW01025575.1:12911-87911 GCA_013389825.1 Crypturellus undulatus | reverse complement strand
AAAAGAAAATATGAAGCATTTTTGTATCATCTCCTTTATGACAAGACTTTACAAAATTACTCAGACTATCATCATGTTTGCAGCAAGTTCTTTTACCCAAACTGCTGACACTTAAGTAGTATGGGCCTAATGTCAAGCACTCAAACTCTGCCTTTAGCATACTTCATCTCTTTTACACCATTAAATTCAAAGTTCTTAACATAAAATTACTGGAGGGCAGAATTATCCTAACAGTAGTTTTCTTTATACATTTTGCTATATTATGCCAAATACTGTATGTGTATATACATACATATAAAGATTTTAAGAATAACATCTTTTAAAGCCTAATACCATAACATCTATACACACACATATCTAAAACATGAGAAATCACCTCAACAATTAGCAAAACGTAGTCAAATCTACAGAAACAGTTCAAGGTTCAATAAAAAAAAAATGTACAGTAATTTGTAGAAAAACAAAGTGATAGAGGAGACTGAATAGAATTGAAACTACAGAAAATGTGATACAAGATAAAGAGTTTTTTGTGTACAGTTTAATGGAAATAGTTGGTAGCATTCTGTAAGATCGTAATTACTTCAATATTCAGAAACATTCAGGAAAAAATTAAGATATTTTGGAATATATTATTTAAATGGTTAATAGAGATTTTTATAATTTCAAGAGTGCATTTGTAGTGTTTTATTTGGGAGTTTGGAAAACACACTTTAGGTATGACAGTCATAAAGCTGTGTTACTAACAAGTGTAGTGGGGGTGTTAATGTGGATCAAACACAATGACCCTAGCTTTTATTTAAGCAAATTTAAGATATATAAATTGCCTTTTGTCTACAAAATGTTTATCTAGATGCTAAGTCAGATTTATATTCTTCTACCCAAGGAAACATACAGATGGGAATGTATTTGGAGAGGCTTGTTTGTACATTTCCAAAGAGAAGCCTTTCTACGTCTTTCACAGAAATTATAATCCAAAGGCTGCAGAGAAAATGTTCTAATTTTCTCCTGTCTGTTTAGCTGGGGTATGACCAGAGATATACATATAACAAAGGGCAAATGGTCATTGCTACTGAAGAGTAAGATCAGTTGGAGGATTCAGTAATAAATTCAGTATAAAAGAGGAGTCATCAGATATGTAACACTATGCTGAGGCATCTTGAGCACTTGGTTCTTTAGTCAAATCTCTAGAGGATTAATTCAGCCATTTTTCACAGCCAGCCCTTTTGCTCAAGCTCCCATTTCTGAAGGCTGAAAAGCTCTTTTCAAGAGGCTGAGTAAAGGTGAAGAGTACTTGCCTCCAGGCACTGAATGAGTACACCAAGCTCTGATCTTAGAGATGGCTTTTGCTGAAGCAAAACATTCTTAGATATAATCAAGATCATAATCAATGGCATATGTTCCTTTTAATGCTGTTTCTGCAGAAATACACTTGAGAGTTTGCTGTACTTGCTTCTTCGTTTGTTTCCAAAGATATGCACCCTGGAAGTGTCATTCTTTTCATTGGACAGCCTCTGCAGCAGAACAAACAGCCTGGAACAGGGAAAAGGAAAAGAGGAAGAAAACCTCTTATAATTCAAATTATTCGTTCCTCCAAAAGCAAACTGATTTTTTTTTCCTGCAGCTTTCTTTATCCAGTTCTAACACTAGATGTGCCTATATGTCCTCGCCAGTCCATTAAGAGTATTTTTGTCATTCTTGTCAAAGAGAGAACATAGTCTCTACCCAAGAACTTAATTCTTTACTTGCCTTTTTCTCTTAATAATCTCTCTTTTTTTTTTTTGCAATTCCTTGCAGTCAAAAAAAAATCCTAAAAAAAAACAAGAAAATTATAATTTTTTAGAAGCATTTTGAAACAAACAAACTTTCCTCAAGAGCTTATCTTCTGTATACAGCTTGATCAATCTTTTGAACCCACACTTCTAAAGGTTCCTGTGTCAGTAACCCTGTTAAAATTTGTTGAGAAGTAGAGCATGAATATGGCTTTTAAAGTCCAAATAAATTACCATTACGGTTATTTTTTCTCAGATTTTTCTTCCCATTTCCCATTATTTGTGTCCACCATAAGAGAGGTGATGGCTACTCAGTTTCCATGTCACTTGAGCCCATGTTAGAAGTTGCGTCCTGAGTGTGTTTTTAGAATGTTTATGCATTATGTCAGGAAAGCAAATGGAAGAAAGAAATGAATAGCAGATGAGTTAAATGAAATACCAAGTGACCCACCACAACCTTCTAAACATTTTGGCATGCAAACAGCCATTTATTAATAGTCAGTTTTATTAACTTTTTCTGAATCTCACATATAATGAAGGAGAACAACCATAATTAGACCTTTTGTTTGACCTTTTCCATTAATTCTAACTGTATCTTTGGATAAGCTTTACTTTGCCTAAACAATAAAGGTTAAATAAAAGCTCCTTTAATACACAAAAGATACGCTTTAATTTTTAATACCTCAAGTAGATTTCAAAAAATATATTTTTTAAGATTTAAAAAATGTTCTGTATGTTTTTTTTCCTCACCTTCCTTAGACTTGAAGAACAGTTGCCTTTTCGTATTTATGCAGAATGGAAGACATAATTCTTTCAACAGTTCGATGAGTTTTGTTTTATTCAATCTACTGCTGCAAATGCGGGACTAAAAGGTCAGGCAACAAAAGATTTATGCTTTGTTTAATGTGATCTGCCAGTAAAAAAGCCTTTCCCTTTCTCCTTTGTCTTTGTTTATGTGGCTTGCCGTCCGTTTACCGTGCAGATGCTGGTGAAGAAAAGAAAACTTCCTGCAATGAGAAGAGAGTCCCTTGCTTTGCAGATTGCAGCATCTGTGAAGCAGGGTAGCTACGCAGGGCAAGCAGCCAAAATCTGCTCGAAGAGGGCCACATGCATCAGTGAGCCTTGTAAATCTTTTTAACCTTAGTCTCAGGCCTGGATTTATTTGTTTTTCTAGGCAGGCTGATCTGGCTCCCTTCAGGCCCTACAAAATGATCTGTCACTGTCTACCCCGATAACCTGAGGCAGCCAGTAATGAAGTCAGCTCGCCAGCCTTGCAAATGGGCCTGGTAGCTTAGACCACGTTAGACCTTTTCATTTATTAAATTTCCATCGTAGGGCCTCCTAGGCCTCTTTCCATGATATACACGCCTGTCTGCAGATGCAGAAAGCCCCAGGAGGGCTCCAGGACAGCCTGAGACTACCTTGGGAATTTGATTTGGGAAAGCGGTGTGTTTTCTAATTAAAGAAGCAGCTTCTTTTCCTAGTTTGTCCTTATATTGATTTTGGTGCACTCTTAATGGCCTTTGAGGCTGACATACAGTAATCACAGCAGGTTAACTGCTCCCAGTCTTGATAAAGAGGCTAACAGAAAGAAGAATATGGGACTTAAGTAAAAGGCAGCCTCTGAGCTCTAAAAAGCAGATTCTAAAATATAAAACTACTTCGGTAGTTTGGGAGTGGATTGTCCCAAGTTTTGAAGAAGTGAATCAAATTAGAGATGTCATAATGAGAAAGAAAAAGAGAAATTGTAAGGCAGACTTTTACATTGCCTATCTGTCCTATCTGCATCCTTCTGAGATACTTCAAGAAGCTACACCTTTTCTTGCCTGTTTTCTATACACACTTTGGATGCATTTATTTTTGCAGCATTTTCTTTTGCTAACCTACAGGATTAAAAATAATAATAGTAATAGTGTACTGTTGCCAGAATACACATCTGTCTGCACTCAGTGAGGTCTTAAAATCCAAGCTATGCAACCCCCTGCTCTGAGGATGTCTATAAGCTCATGCTAGGACACATGCTTTCCAATCAAGATGCTATGTAGCAGCATTTTGCTGCAAGTCTCCCAAAAATCCAGCAATGAACCAAGCCAGCCATATGTCATCGCACCTGGAGAGGTTGGATAGAGCAGGAATGACCCAGTGATCCAAACACAGAAACAGGTCTCCAGGGTCCCTTTATTTATTACACTGATGCTGTCCTGATTTCACATGTGAATCCTACTTTCCTACCCGAAGGTCAGCGAGAGCTTAGGCTCCCTCTTGGTATATCCACCAGGTTTCCCTACCAAACAAACACGAGCGCAGAAGAAGATTCGGGCCACTGCTGTATCTCATCCAACAGAGGTAGCCAGTGTGCTTTGAAATATTTTGTGGTCTCCTGAATGCAAATTGCAGTCAATATCTGAGCTCTGGAGCAAAAAGTGTGCTCAGTTTTCTACCAGACTTCTCTCTTTCTACAACTCTGACCATGTCGTTATTCGACCTTCATTTCCACTGACAAAACAGTGGTATTTCCTTAAAATTAGTTTCTTCATAATGGTTTATTTGAAGGATTTGCTGGACTATTTCTAATGGAATTTACAGGTTCACAAACTGAACTTCAACATTCGACTTACAGTTAAATTCTGTGCATAGTCGAAATGGGTTGTCCAAAGCTTTTGGCTGTTACTGCAGGTGGAAGAAGGGTAAGATAACAAAGACATCACCAAGCATTTCTTAGAATCTCTGATATCCAAGCCATAACAATTAGATTTTCCACCAAAAAAATCACAAGTTTCAATATAAAACTAGAGATTTTTGCCACAAAAGAAAAAACTTTTATGGAGTCATACACTCATTCATACTTAATAAATTTGCAAAAGTCAGTCAGAGAAAAGGGAAATCAATTAAAAGAGACTTAGCAGCCTAAGAGGGTTAGTTTATACTTATTACAATGATAACAACAACAACAAAGTTACAGCAAATATCAGTTGTTGTCAGGCATTAGAGAAATAAGTTCATGGGGATGCCCAAAATTTTTCAAAGTTATCTACTAGATCTGAAAATTATGGTGTAATTAATTTAAGTAACTCTAATCAGTTGCACCAAGACTCTAATTGTGCTCATGTGTGATTTAACCCATTTCTTATATTTTTATGAGAATGTATCATGCTAGAAAAATCAAGATGGAGTTCTAGCATTGAACTCCAATTAGAAACAATATCAAAAAAAGCAAATGGTAAATGAAACTTCAACAACATAAAACCTAGCAAACATCCAAAAAGAATTAACTTGTTTTTGCGCTTGATAAGGGTAACTAGATATCCATAAAATATGTTGCTTGTATGCAGAGATCATCAATGGGATAACTGATTGCAAAATTTTTGATCTGGAGAAAAACATTGTATCAATAGGATAATTCCCTTCCAAATTTATGATCTAAATAAAAAATCAAAAAAAACTTACTGGTTATTACAAGACTGCAAAAATACATGTAAATAACAGGAAATCTTTATGCACTTTTTCTTTCAGACATCATAGTCTGCAGAGTAAAAATGGGAAGATTATCACCTTTATGAAACATAGAAGTATTTTAAGCACTTTTTTTTTCTTGTCACTTTTATTTGATAATATCTTTTTACAGTTAAGGAGTCATAACAAAATAAAAATCACTATACAACATTTCTTTCTCATTATTTTCTTTCTCCCTTCCTATGGTTACGCATGCAAGTTGCTGGCACTTGTTGACAATAATCATATATTATATGGGAGGTTATGCATAAGGAAGTGGGAACTAGACTTTGATGGAATTTAAAACCAGCTGCTAATAGGTTTGTTTTCAGATAGAGCTTCCTTCTTTGTGCTGACAGTAGATGCCATATAAAGATGACTGCTAAAAGATCAATGCTACTTAGAGATGATGGTGATGATTAGTGTCAGCATATAAAAAAGTTACCATGACCTTATGAAGAGAGGTGAGAAGTTGGACCATACCTGGAACCACTTGCATTTGAGGCAAAGCAGAGGCCTGTCCAGGTATCATGCATGGAAACTCCTGTTTTATGGACTCACCCTAAACCACTAAAGTGGCAGCTTAGAAATACAGCAGTCTGACGCAGGCAAGGTCTTATGTCCACTTGCTCACATAACATCTTAATCCCAAGTTCACATTAATTGTACAGGAAAACCCTTGAAAGAGAGCAAGGAGAGTAACCTCTGTGCCTCTGCCTACTGTTCACCTTAGTAACATGCATGTGCAGGACAGGCACATGAGAAAAGGATTTATCTTGGGAAAAATTACCACAGGTCTAACAAAAACTACATGAAATATTCCTGAGTTCTCTACCCACAAGAAGGTATAAACATAAATGCATTTTGTGCACTCTATAGCACTTCATCACTAAACTCAGATAGAGGAAGATAGAGCAGATAGAGGAAGATAGAGCAGAGACTTTTTCCTGCATAGTGAGGAAGAAAAAAGCTCTACTGAGCTGTCTTGGTAGTCGTAATATTCATCTCTGAAATTATCTCTTTCAGCTAAACATTTCTCTAAACCACCTGTGCCAATAACCTAGCCGCTCTGCTGCTCTGGATCAGTGGGCAACCTTTGGTGATGTACTTGTCTAACATTTTCAGAAATTCTTTCACAGCTGTGTTAGTGAAACCTAGCTTTTCAGAGAAGACGGAAAAAAAAATTAGAAGTAATATGAACATAAATTTAAAGAGCTGGTCCTGGGTTAGGAATCTTTCCCTTCCAGTTCTACTTTATCAGGCTTCAACATCTTTTTCTTGTCATTTTTTTCCCAGTGACTAACCTCTGGTACATTCCTTATGAAAAAAAAAAAAAAACTCAGCTTCAGAAAAGCACACATGTGCTCATGTATCTGCACTAAACTATTCATCATCCTCACTTGTTGTGTCATGATCATGCTGGTTACAACTTATTGAAGCAAGCCACATCTCTTTTGCTACTTGACATTGGACGTACATGGAAATAAATTGTTTTGCATGCAACTAAATTTCTCCAAAACAAAAATGGCACTTCTCAGTGTTACCATCGTGATCCAGTGGTGTGGAAACTTACAAAAAAAAACAATAATGCAAACACACTGAAATTTTCTCCAAAGACCAAAACAAGTAGATTCCTGAGAACGAGTCTACGAGCTCTTGTTTATGGATCAAAATGAAGATTGCAGGGGAAGACTAGCAACCTTCCTCCACTAGTGCAAACTTTGCCCAGCGTCTTAAATAACTGCACCATCTAAACTTATGCTTAATGTCCAGGATTCCTGAACCTGTAGATACTCCAGAACTGTGGATCTAAGCATTAACTGCTGATAGCATTTAGGAAATAAAAGGAGAGAGAAAATAAATAAATAAATAAAATAAAGAGCAATTTGTCCACAGCAACAATGATAACATAACTACCTAACTAAAAAAAAAAAAAAAAAAAAAAAAAAAAAAAGAGAGGGAGAGAGAATGAAGGCGAGCTAATATAATATTTCATGACTTCCAAAGTGGAAAAATAGTTTGATCTCCTCAACCCACACACACTGCTTTTGATTCCATGCTATGGCTGTTCCAAAAGTGTGGCTGTACCACAAGTGGAAAGAGGAAAATAACTGCCAGCAAGGCATCAGCTCTCAAGGATTATAGCTAATTCGTAAATGAACATAGCAGGAGAAACAACATGGTGTCAGACACAAGCATAGGGAAAAGACAAACAAAATAAAGGAGAAAACTTGGCAACAAAAACACAGAGACTGAGTCCAAGTGATAGAGAGCTCTGCAGGGACAAGTAAACTTGTCCTTCACTTCTCACCACATCTTGCACAAACAGCACCCACAACAGAGGAAAAACACCCAGCAGAAACCTCCAACCTAGAAGCAACAAACCATTCCATGTAAAGCTTCCCATAAAGCGAGGAGGTGTAGCAATTCAAAGCATAGGATGCCAAGTGTCTCACTTACTTAGTCTCACATTATCAACTCTTTAATCCTAAACCTACGCTAATCAATCTGAAACAAAAGTCCAAAATAAGAGCAATTGTTCTAATTAGACTGCTATGACCCATACCCCCAAAAAGAAAAATCTGTGACATCCAAAGGCAAAGAACTGTGATCTAACTTGGGGTTTTTGAATCAAACTATAAGGTTTAATAGAAAAACTTCTAACATCTACCAACCTTTGCCTCAGGCTTTTAATGAGCTAGGCCAGCATCTATACCAGCAGTGCAAAGAAGCACTGCCTGTATCAAGCAGTTATACTAATGAAAAAGATAGAAGTTCTTCTAAATATCTCGACCCTATAAAAATCTGGTAAAAATCAATGATGCAACTGCTATAAAAAATAGTGGATAAAACAGACTGACTTTTGTGAAAGCTAAGTGAAAAAGCTTTTTGTGAAAAAGCTAAGTGTATGTTTTTCTGAACAAAGTGTTCAGAATGCAATTAAAAGAACTTGGACTGACCAGAATATCTGTTACTTGTGAATCTTCAGGTGTTCCTCACATATTCGAGAAAATGCTTGCAATAACAATTTTTCATATGTGAGATAACAAGCAACAGCTCATTTGCAGATCTCTACTTATTTATTTTTTTTAGAGTTTTGGTAAAAATAATCAAGGAGTTGACATGTAGCAACCGAAATGACAAAATATATTTGGATAAATGATCAGGTTGTAAATCAGAATGATAAAATTCGTTACAAGAAATAGCTGCAAACTATGATTATCAAAAAGGCAGAGTAGCCTTCAGTTTCACCTTTTGCTACATCTGTGTTGCAATGTCTACCTACAGACCTATTTCTTCATGCAAAAGGAGAAACTATGGAAAGCATGTGGTTTCACATTCCCTCCCTGTTAGCACACACAGCTGCAGGCATAAGCCTGGATCTTCTCAGGTACTAGAAAAGTTCTTGCTTGTGCTTATAGGCAATGTGTATGCTTTATCCCACTCTGCTCCTAGCATATCAAAGCCAGTTTGGAATTTGATTTTTAAAAATACCAGTCATTGTCCAGGAAACAGAAGCAGCTTTTTGAAGATGCTTAAGAAACTATGGTTCCTCAAGTCTCAGTCTCATAAAAGCTTTATTTCTCTCTTTATACAGAATAGATCTTAAATTGCTATTCTTTACTTGTTATAAAAACAGGATGTTTAAAGCATACCACATTGAACCCATAGCCTCACTTCAGGTTATAAATAATTTTTAATATACAACTGAATTCCTCAAAAGACTAATTTTGTCAAAGCAAAGTGTTTTGACACAAGCAATTTAGTTGTGTTGGCTGAATTAGGAGCAGTATAGCAGACTCACGTTCCTCCATGACACCATCACATCACTGCAGAAAAAATACTAGTTAAGCCATGAAACTACAGTAGTCATTAACTCAGTGTTCACAGACATATTTTATATTTGTAATTGTTAAACACAACAAAAAGGTCAGTGATTATTGCTCTTTTGTTGCCTGTCCTTCATGCATGCAATCAGCAGATCAATGTCACTTCTTTGGGATAGTGTCTCATGCTCTTCAACAACGGGACTGTAATACATCCAAGCTGGTAGAAAGACTATAGCTTGACCTTCACCCAAATTGGAACACAGAAAATAAGAATGTTGTGATGAAGCATCAACTGCTAGATTAAATCCTATAGCAGATTCTACTGTGCAAATCTTTTCGAAAGAGAGTTTTGTTTTTTTTCTATTTTCAGTGACTTCCTTAGTGGTAATTTTACAAAAGAATACAATCAATTGTACAATAAACACTTATTTTTGTGTTTTCAAAATTGTATTATGTACCTTGGGCATTAGCTCTCTGACTTTTCAAACCTACTAAATATGGGTCCTTCACTAAATGCCATGTGGCTTTATTCTACTTACTGACGGACTTGCAGATGCTCAGCAGCTCCATCAGAATCTATATACTAATATACTCTTTTTTTCAGACTACAAACATCACATTACTAAATCAACCAAAATACTCTTAGGTTTGAGGAAAAAAACTTATCCTTGATTTTGCCTATGTTCATATCACAATTAAAAGCAAAACTAGAATCAAGCCCCTTTTTGTACAGAGAGCCTTGAGATATCATGTCTTCTTGAGTCACTCACCCTCTGGGCTTTTTGAAATTTTTTAAGGGATTTTCAAAAACTAAACTTCTCCTCTCAAAAACAAAATAAAAAACCCTAGTTGTCTATCATTAGCTCACAAGAGCACAGTGATTAGGTCTTTCATCTTTTAACAGTCTTATTTGTATATTTAAGAATTTGCACATTTAAGGGTGGAAAACATGATTCTGAAACATTACTTAAATAGCTGTATTCCAAACAGTCAGACATTTATCATTTTCACAATTTCTTTTATTTATCTTTCTGCCTTTTTTTAAAAACAACATCTACTGGAAATGCGGGACCAAAACACATTGAAAATATGCATCTGCACTGCCAGGCCTAACACATGAAGACCCACTGTATGCCATGTAGATTTTGCTTTACGATGCAGGCACATAGAGCAGGTCCTTGTCAGAGCTGCCAAATGTCCCCAGAGTGGTAAATCCCTTACTAAAGTGTCAGCTCATAGCAGAATGGTGGAGTTGGCAGATTTGGACCCTAGCTGGAAGAATTTAGTGTTTAGGAAAAACAAGTTAGAGAGAAATTAATAGACTTGTTGTTGGGCAGATGGCAGGCTGGAGATCCAAAGATCTTCAAAGGCACAGTGAAGTGCCTTCACCCTAATACAAGCCTTTCTTTCTGGGAAAAAAAAGTAATAATAATAATAAAACATGTTCAAGAGTTTTTCATCATCTTCCTGTCACCAGCAGTATCAGCACAAACTCAGAGCACCTTGAGAGAAAAGAGGACTCTTCCCTCCAGCTCCACATCAGATAATCACTTCTATTTCCTCACAATAAGTTCTTTCCATGAAATGAAAATAATTTCAGAGAACATGAACTGATGATTGAAAGCTACCATTGATGCCCACAGGATGTCATACATCTCCTTTTCAGGAAATTAAAGCAGTAACAAGAGCAGGCAGAGACAGTAAAATGCCAATAAAAGATGTATTTTAATTAAATTATTCTACAATAAAGCTAAAAGGATTCTGAAAACAAAGCCTGATTATCATCCTCATCATGTTTGTTGAATGGCTTGAGCACAAAATCATTCAAGATGAACGCTGAGCTAGTTGCAAACAATGTTACCATGAGTCTCATCTCTGTTCCTTTCCCCTTCCTCCCATGTCTTGCCATCATATTTAGTTTAAATAATATAAACACAACTCAAATTATTGCTTGCAAGCAGAAAGAATCAGGTCTGAATAACACTTCCTTTTATAAACATGAAATTACTGCTTGCTTTCTTTTGCTAGCCTTGTCAATAGAAACTCTGAACAAAGATCAACAGTTAGATACTCTTTTTCCGCTTTGGTTTTGATCTTTCTTTAAAGCATGAAACAGTATCTTCCTAAGAAATCCATGGAGGAAAACATGGAGGAAAAGTCTTCTTTTCCATTCTTTTAAGAAGTCAAGGCAGAAATACATTATTCCAAATCCTTTCACAATCCCAACATTTTTTAAAAGTAACTTTTAAACACTTCTGATTTTTATTCTACTTACTGATTCTTTTAGGTGAACTTCATCTTTTATTTATTTTGATAAATATTTTCTAACTATGACTGATGAGCATTTGGGATAAGATTCATTAAAATAAAAATAAATAATAAATAATAAATAATACTCTCTATATAGGAGACAACAAATTCAAGTCCGGATTTAGTGTCACCATTATCATCACCAAAAAAATGTACAGATGGTCATTAGAAAGTGTAAATGCTTAAGTGCGGTCCTGCAACCTGAGGGGAAAATTGCATTTTGTTTGGTTCATTTTCTGCATCACCATAATATTTTCATGACCGCCATGTATAATGGTACAAAGGTATTGTACTCTTTTTCATTCCAATCTGTAGAAAAGAAACTAATCTGTGTAGAGAATGAACGGCTGGATCCATAAGCATAAGCTGGCCAATACGCTACAGGGGATATGGTTCACAGTTTATCTAGTACTTTGTAAAAGCGGTTGCATTAGTTCAGCACAAACATCTGCTTCTTAAGTTTCTCCCTTTTTGAGGCCTCATACCTGCAAAATATGCTTCCAGCTGGAGGTCATGCAACTTACACATTTTTGTAAAGTCTTCTACATACATAAGAAAAATGCTCAAACTACTCCTAGCAAATTTTTGTTCTGTCAGTGAAGCCCAAAACATTTCTTCATGTCTTGTTTTCACTTAGATCTTATTTTCTTATTTATGCATTAAGGAGGTTAATAAAGAAAAGAAACTCTGCTGCTTGTTGTTTTATTGTGAATGAATTAGGTAAAAATTTGCGGGGGGGGACCGGTGGTTGTTGTTGTTTTTAGGATTTTTTGTTTTTTTGGAAGGCCGCAAAATTTCTGTTGCCTTTACTGACCCATACAACATGGTGTGGGTGCCTCCCAACTTGGCAACGCTTTTGACTGACTTGGGAAAATATACATTTATTTTATCAATCCAGTTTCCCTCCTAGACCAGTAACATACATGTCCAGAGGGGTAGTTTTTCTCCAGATCTGGGTGATATAAGGTTTGTGCAGTGACGCCAGTGAGCACCTGCAAACCCGAGAGCAAACTAGTGCTGGGACGCAAACAGCCCGGGTGCAGGACGAGGCTCTCAGGTTCTGCAGTATGAAGCAAAAAGAAAGTGCTCACTGCAGAGCAGCTCGTTAACAAGCCTGCAGTGAATAAATGAAATCCCTTGTTTGGTGAGTTTCATTAGCACCTGGAATCCTGCTGCTCAGAGAAGAGAAGCAATCTCTGAGTGATATTCCCAAGGAAACTTGCACAGCCCCTATCACTATTCTGTACAATGCACTTTGACTCCCCGAGAAAGGGGAAATGTATCTGTGAAAGACAGAGGAGTTTCTTCTCATTGAGTTTTGAACTCATTATGCCTAGTTATAGGAAATACTAGGAAATACAAAATAACTTACTTCAACATTTTATGAGGCTGTTTATCCTGATTGCTAACTATGAAAACTTCTCAAATCAACTAGAATCTGAATTATACTGTGGGAAAATAATAGAGTGCAGTTATAACCAGTCATTGAAGTTTATGCGATATAATCGCTTTGGAAAAAGCAGGGTTTTTTTTCTTTTTTCTTTTTTTTTTTTTTCTTTTCTTGGAAATAACGGTATTACTGAAGCAGCATAATGTACCAGAAAATAGCCAATTCATTCAGCAGTAGCCCCATGAAAGATGACAAGAAGCAGTATTCTCGTCAACCTTTCCTTTTTGCATGAAAATAGCCTGTTTTACATATTTCTCCCCTAGAGTCTCAAGCTATGAATTTTAAAATCTCATGCCTAAATACATGTCCCAGTTTTTAACATTTCTCTATAGCCCAGCAACCTCCATTGCACTATAAAAAACATCTTGGTACTTTCATAAATGTGACCCTTTATTTATGAGCTTAAATATCCGCATATGTGCAGATATTGAGTCGTCTACTTTGGTTTAGGTTTGCGAGGGTACCACTGCTGCCACTAGTATGTGCATATGCTCCTTTATTCTGTGAAGGTTGCAGACTGGAAACTTGCAGATTAAAACACATCACCTTACCACAAAGTAATTCAGAGGCAAAAACTTTTATGGTTATACGAAAACACCCTGCCTATGCTTCAGAATTATATTGGTGCCAAAAATTTATTCCATGAGGCACAAGGAGCGACGTCGTGGATGTTAATGTTGCCAGGAAATATTTCTAAGAGACACAAGTTTATTTCGAGACTTTTATTTTAGAACTGCTATGCAACTGTGCTGAAAATACAACAGTCCCTAGGAGCAACATCGTAAGGTGTGGGGCAGGACAGTTTAATGGGATGTAATCACATCCATAGGCGACCTGAATGGACGCTACAGGTGTCTAAAAGAGAGAAGTTGGGAAGGGATCTGAGTGTGATTAAAAGTTAAGCTGCTGTTAAATTAAAAACTAGTTTTACACTTCATATCACATTCGCTTTATCAGTCCTATAGTTTCAACTGGAGGCAAATAATACAGTCCACTTCCAAAAGACACAGGGAAATGCTAGGAAAGTTAACAGTCACTGTCACCATGCTTGTATCTGTGATATTTACTACTTTACATTTTAAAAACACAAATTTCATATCAAACATCATATGTAATCACTAATAAAATAAATAAATAAAATAATGCTAGCAATTTTAACTCATGGCCTCTTAGATGGACACAAGGTTTTATCTATTAATACGTTCAATTCTCCTTGCTGTTTTTTTTGTGTTTCACTTAAACTGAAAGATGGTTAGAGTTCCTCTTCCTTTCCATCCTTTTATTACTTACTTGAACAGTGGAAGCCCTTCTTAGCTGTTTAAATAAACAGTATTATAATTGGATAAGGATTTTCCTACTTCTGACAGTGTTCATCCCTCCTTCTGCATCCTACTCCATTGCCCCAGTCAGGAATGACTTTTTGTTTTTAACACCTGACCTGGCTCGCTCTTTAGCAGCAACTGTTTTATCCTAGGAATGATACAGCCTACATCTTACTTTATCAAGTTTCCCTTCCCACTGAGAAAAATGCAGTATATAAGCAAAATTAGATTCAAGTTAAATATGGAAGTAATTTATCAATAGACAGTTGATAAACTTTAAAATTATTTTCAAGCACCACACCAAGAGAATGCCAAAGTATAACCAGATGGAATTAGATGAAAAAATGGGACTGGGAAAGTACTATCCTTGGCACATACACTGGTATCAGGAAGCAACAGCAACCAACACACCAGAAATCAAACATTTCTCTCCAGGTAGAGAACTAATAGCTGTGCCTCTCACAAAACCAAAAGCAATCTGAAAATTCCTGAGTGGTATTAACAGGGCCACAAAACCTCAGTGTATTATGACCCTACACCCACACACATATACACACACAAATCTATACTGTCCAAATATCTTACTGCATTTGGAACAAAAATAATCTATTCCATTTTTTTTTATTAGATCCTTGCCTGAGGATAAGCCAAGCCATAACCATAAGAGTGAGGGAAATATACACAGATTCAACACTGAAAAGTGATAAGGAAGCAAGAGAAGAGCATGTTGCTGTTGTTTTAAAGCAGACACAAACGGTGCTCTAACTGCCATGGTTCTGATGTTATTTGAACAAACTATGCCTTCTATTGTACTCTGTAGTGATACAAAGCTGTTCAGGAGACAGGATGCTTTGAACAATTCTCATTTTAGATTAGGTCTAGAAATAACATGTTTAAAGCTGAATTTACATGTTGAATGCAAATCCTTGTGGCTGAGCTAGCATATCAAACCGGTGCAGCTGTACACAATTAGAGCAAAATGAGGCTGCTGTTCCAAAGAGACGTTCTTTTGGGCTGGTGTACAATGTTTTTGGTTTGTTCGGCAGTATATCACTTATCTCCCACACGTAGGACTATTTGTGAATTAGGAACTGTTAGTCTAAAAGGATTTCATAAGCCATCAGAAACAAACAAACAAACAAATAAAACACCTCACATTCCTGGTCATTTTTTGGAACAGAAACTTCAATCTGGGTTTAGATTTCACTCCTACTAGGGAGGTCTAATACATCAACATTAGCAGCAATGTTGTATGCTAGGTTATCTTTGGTTGATTTGTTTTTTTTAAACACAGTTTAATGCCATTCAGAATTGCACATGCAAACACATACACCAGCACAAAGGATTGCTTTAGTCGGTGGCTAAATGGTGTCTTTCCTTTTTGCAGGCTCAGAAGGTGTCAGGGCTTTGCTAAGGATTCCCATTCAAATCAAGTCGGAGAGCGCAGTGTGGTGGGAATACAAATATGCACCTGAGAAGTGGAACAGGGTCAGTGGACTGTGCAGTTGGCGAGATTGATGTTGATACCCTTCACTGCCAAGTGAAATGCCAATAATGCTTGTATAGCATTTTGTGAGGGCAATGGGAGTATTGATTCCTGAGCAATAATAAAGAATGAAGCTGCTCTCTCAGGTATAAAAATATTGGCAACTGTTACAAAGAATTGACTCATAGAGGGCTGAGTGTTGGCCTATCTTAATACAAATAATTCAGGCTTCAGAAGGATTTCAAGAGCAACCAGGCATGGTCCTCAGGCACATTCTCTGCTATTAATTTACCTGCAGCTTTCACAAGCCTCTCAGTCTGTCAGCCAATTGGCCTTTAAGGTGCAGGGACAAAAACTGATTTCTGAAGGTTTGTTGAGAGGCAATATGAAAGACCAGTGGAGTCATGAAATTTTAACACAAAAAAAAAATAGTAAAAATGTTGCATTTCTTTCTTGTCATATTTATGAGAAAAAGTAGAACATATGGTTTCCATGCACTTCATAAATATATTTAACACACATCTCAATGGATTTCTGAAGCCAGTATTTTTATTGTATTGCTTAAAACAGCTTTATTCACTGGAAGAAGTGTGAAGCTCCCAGAACGCAAAACTATCACAAGTTATAGCAAATGCTATGCAATTTGATGTATGCTGTCTGCACTTACACAGGAGTACTAAGAATTTTCTGAAAACTTTTGAAAAATCGTCTGTCCTTCATGGTGTTGAAAAGCCAGCACTCTAAAACGACTGGCCACACTTAGAGTTGTGAGCTGTGTTTATTCACCCTGCTAGCTAATGGGAGACAGCTCTATCCATCACCGGTCATCTGAAGTGCTACCAAAGCACAAATACTGGAGCACATATCAACACTTTCAACAAAAGTAGAGATGAAATCCACACAGTGCACTTCTTAGTGAATACCTCATCTATATACCACCTAATAATGCAAATCTGACATGATTGCTTCTGACATAGCAAACCACTGAGCTGTTTTCAACGGTTATTAGATAATAAAATCTGTCAGGTATATATATAATTTTTTCCTTAACTCTGGGTTTCCCACACTAAGGTTACAGGGTTGATGTTTTTTAATCAGGAACTAGTGGCAAATATAAGGTGACTGAAGTGCTAAAAGGGCCAAACATATTTGCCAGACGTGAAGAATTCTAACTCTAAACTTATCTATTCCAGTAATCATTGTCTGTTAGAAAACAGACAACTGAGACTACTGCAACATAAAGCATCCTGCTGCAGAAGTCCCTGCTTACATGTAATACAGTGGCTGGAGAGCTTTCATCCTGGCCATGCTTTTGTGACTCAAGTGCGTAACGAATGGCTCCATTTCCCTTGCTCAAAAACCTTCATGTTGACTTCACCCCTGGCTACCAAATCCCCATGGAAGACCCAAGCTAATGGACAATCAGATAGGAAGTTCATGTTCTATGAAACACTTCTGGCAGTCTGCCAGAGGCCAGCCCAGGGGAAAAGCAAGTGGGATCAATACACGGGTTCTGCAGTAACACTGATGGAGAACAGCAGGAAACGAACAATGGCAGCACACATTATATACGTATTAGAGGAGGATGATATTATATACCTTTGGAAGATGATATAGTTAAAACCCCAAAATAGTCACATGCAATTAGAAAAAGATTTTTTAATGGGACAATCAGGCACTGGGTCAGAATGATTTGAAAGAAAGTTTTTATGAAGATTCATGCAAAGAAACAATTTTAAAATTCCTTACCTTTAGCAGATCACATTTTATACTTCACTAAATATCTATCAGCTTACTTTTTGTCAATAAAGCAACACAGTCAAAGGGAACTGTGACACAGCCCTCTGGAAGGAAATGTTCAGTTTTGCCCTCTGGAAGGAAATGTTCAGTTTTGCATTTAATACTACATACTTTACTACATAATACCAATATTTGACAAGTCTAATCCTGAATCATTTCTTGATTTATGCAACCCAACAAATGTTTGGAAAAGTACATTTTTCTACAAGTTTCAAGGACATCAGATAATTATCTGTTGAATCAGGCCCTATTCAGATTTTGATCGATAATATTATTTCTTTATCTATGATTTTTTGCAGCAATGGACACAAAAGAAGGTCATTTCTGAGGTGAAAGGAGAACAAGTAAAATAAGAGACAGTCATTCTTTTGGTCTTGTTGTGTGTTGTTGAAAGAATAAGTCAATGCTAATGCAGGCAATTAAAGCCTCATTAATAGTGTGACCTTTAGTATTCACTGCCTGCTTACTTTTGTTGCAAGTCTACAGATGTAACTAATTGCTTTGAGAATATTTTTCTTCACTCTGTATCTCTCTCAAGTTTACTACATTTATGACAGAAAATAAAAATACAGGCAATACAGGCATACAGGCAAACAATGACCATGGATGTGATTTCTTTTGTGAGGCATCTTTGTGATTTGGTCTCAGGTTGTCCTCAGAGGAGCAATTGAGTGAATCTGCTCAAAGAAACAAATATGAAATCCTCTTTGGTGTTTGAAATTGCCCTTAATCATACATACATACATACATACATACATACATGATACACCAGACTCTCTGATTTTTTTTCTCATTAATAGAAAACTTAGCAATGCAATGTGAGCTATCATGAAGGTTCACTGCAAGTTTTCTATATTCCAACAATGAATTCTTAATATTCTGTATCATATCCCCTTGCACTCCCCCAAACCCTATTTGTGAGGTATTCAAATACATTACTCTTGTGTCTCCCTCAAATGTAAAAAAGCTCATTCATTCATCCGTACACTCAATCATTCATGACAAACATTCAGCCCAAGCTCATCCAAACAGTTTCTGTGGCTCCTAGCCCCATTCAGGACTTTCCTATCACCCTGAAAATCAGTTAGTGGTACCCCAGATTTCTTTTATATGATGCTTGTCACAAGAGATTTACTGTTGCAAATGGGAATTAAATACCTAGTAATAGCTGAAACTCCAGAGCAGCTAAGAATGCCTGATCTGAGCCTTTAAAGAAACACTAAATCCTTCAGGTTATTTGCATTTTTGTACATTCTAATAGCAGTTACTGTGACTCCTGAGGCCTTGCAGCATCCACACTGATGCCTGTACTTTATTCCTCTCAGCTAATTTATATATAAAGAAAGTGCACCATAACAAGAAATTATTCTTTCAAGTCCACAGTATTTTGCATCTGTCAGCATCAAATTTCATCTGCAACCATGTTGCCTATTCACCTATTAGAGCCATCTCTCATTTCGCCTATCCTAAATCATTATCTATCATCTGTGCATTTTATTATCTATTTATCCTCTTTTCCTCATTATAGCTATGTCAAGAGGTACCAGTCCTAGAAAAGGATTGCACAGATTTGAAGAGATTGAATGTTTTCTTTAGAAAAGCTTGGGAAGTACTCCTTCTTGAGACACTCAGTTTCTCAAAAGGGTATCCCAGAGCCCATGGTTCAAGCTCCCTGACAAGCGATGCCACACACGAGATATGAGAGTAAAATGAAGAATAATCTTTATGTGGGTGCTAAAAGCAGAGACTACTGCAGAATCTGCCTGGTAAAAATCTGCAGTGACAGATCTGGGGAGAGCAGATCATTGAGCTGACAGAGAGGTGCTCAGCTTTGCTCTTTGAAGCCTGCAGTTTATTCCTGTTGGTTAGACACTGGAGGATCATGAAAACATCAAACATCAGAAATGTCTTAGCTGTGTTAATGGGTTTCGAGCCTTAACCAAGCTACCGTGATTTTGTTCCTTTGCTTGCCAAGGTCAGAATCTAGCTACTCAAGCGTGACCCTGAGGGGATTTCAGCGCACGCACCAGTGCTGATTTTTTTCCCCTTTTCCCCATGTTCTTCAAATGCCCTGTCAAGTGAGCTTAAAGAAGCCAGTAGGAAGGAAGGAAAATTGATTCCAGCTGTTTTTACAGAAGCAGGTATAGTATTTAAAATAGTATGTCTGCAGCAGTGTAGTAAGGGCAACTTTCTTCTCCAGTTTATTGAACAAAGCTATTGGTGATGAGCTGAAGATATTCAAATTCCAGATATAAATTCATTTATAAAGTAAATTTAGTTATCTTGAAAGCTATTAGAGTCAATGCCCTGGAGACTGAACTCATTGACTTATTCACAGAAGTGCTGCAATGAAATATGAAACAGCACAAGTTTCCAGCACGTTGTCCCACTAGTGCGCTCCCAGCCTGACCTGCTGGAGTGACCTGTGAGGGGGGAGATTAGTTCAGCTTTTATGTTCGCTTAGGAAAGCACTCCTTCTCTTGCTTTAATCAATGGCACTCTACCGAATTCAATGAAAGTTTGATCAGATCTATGTCCTCCAGGAACGCTGCTGAAACCACAGGACAATCCGTGGATGTTAATCGCTGGGCACAGATTTTTTAAGTGACTGAAGGTACATGCAGAAAAGGGGATAACTGTCCTCCTGGGCTCAGCTCAGGTCTCTGCAGATGTCCGGACTACAAGTTGTTTAACTTTTCTGCATCTCTTATGCCCTTTGGTTATATCTGAAGTTAATGACATTGTTAATCCGTAACTTCACTGGGGAGTGAAGTTTATATTTCTCTTTGCCTTTAAAAGGACAGGGGATCAGGGGCTCTTGAACCAAAATGTTTGATTCTATCATCAGCCACATGCATCTGGTAACACTGCTTAATCCCCTTTTTTACCCACCTCCTCCCTTCCTTCCCCCTCCATCTATGACACTCAAATTGAGGGATAACAATTTCCATCAAAACTAGGGGCAGAAAAGAGAGGACAGGAAAGAAGAAGAAAGGAACTTAGCTTCTTCAATCTCAATTTTTCAATGAGAGATGCCACGGGCCCTCCAGGTATTTTATTTATTAATACAGTGACAAAGCCATATATTTATGTAATGACATACCCATATAATATCTATTTGAATGCAGGAATAATATTCCTGCATTTTTGGTGCGTTAAGAGCTGTCTACTATGATAAAAAAAAAAAAAAAGAAAAATAAATAAATAAATAAAATAAAGGTGATATTCTACCTTAAAATACTTTGCATTTCCAAGTAGTAAATTTTGCTGCCAAGTGCAGTGATGGCTAATATATGCTGCATGAGGCCTGCTGGTGAATTTTCAGCTTCCCTGAGTCCTGCTGAATTTTCATCACAAGCCTGCAAGTCCCAAGTTGTTAAGCATGGTTATGGAAGAAATCTGGAGGTGGAAACCTTGTCAATCACTGACAACAGGGCCCTGCTCAGCTGATAATAAAACTACTGCTGCTGCCTGAAAAAGATTACTGCTAGCATTTGGGAAAGGCAACAGGGTGACCTTTCTTTCCAAGAGCTGAAGACCCAAAGTGTCTGACAGCTTTGATGTATGGCTTTGCTAGATTTGGGGGATTTTCTTTTGTATTGCTACCTCTGGCCACACCTGACACTCGAAGGGTTTTTAAATACTTTAATATACAAGAGATTGAACCGACAATCTCATTTCTGCTTTACTGATTCTGTGCCCTTTCACTCCTAATGTAATTATTCAGATGGATATTATTTGTCTGTTGCTTTTCCTACTTTTATGCTGGATTTAAATTACTCTCCTTCTGTCATAGGAATTTATCATCAAGATGCTTTCCTTCTGCTGAACGAAGTGTATCACACCCTGGATTTGAGACTGCTCTTGGGCACTCTGCCATTTACTTCAGTGGCAGGCCCTGTACTTAAATTCCCACTGCACAAGGGTTCATTACCATTGCAATTAAGAAAGCTGATTAAGGAAATTTCTCTTACTAGTGCAGACTATAACTCTGGCTAGCCTCACATCAGCTCAAAGTCAGATTTTCAGCGGTAACTGCTGTCCTCATCTCCTGATAAAGTTTTCGACTTATGTGCTCCTCCCAGACCTTTGAGACAAACCCATAAGATGTAACAGAAGATCTAGGAACACAGGAAAAAAAAAGCATCCAATTTTATGCTGAATATATTGGAAGCAGAAAAAGGAAAATGGGGACTAGGAAACAGGAATTTCTAAACCATTTCAACTTCTTCTTGTAAACGTGATAAGATTAAAGTCCACAAGCCAGTCAGGGATATTTAAAATCCAAGTCCATGAAAACCACATTAGACTTGAGAAAAGGTTTGCAGCTCTGAAATTCTGCCAAACTGCTAAGAGCTGAAACATGGAGACAGAGACACGCACAGAATCTGACTGAACACTCACAGAATCAGTGGGAAACTTTCCACACATTTCATTCAGCACTGGATCAAGACATCTAACAAGCTTCAAAACTATTAGTATGGCTTTTTTTTCCAGTCTCATAAGTTAAGTAATACACCCAAATGCACAACCATACCTCACTGCTGATTAAGAGGAAGTAGCAAATAGTGACTTTTATGTAACATAAGTTTTTTGTCACTGGAATCTAAGTATTGAAAAAAAAATACTAAATTTGTAAAATGAATGTAGGCTAAATGTTTAATGTTTTTTTCCTTCCAAAATGAGAGATTAAAATTATTCTAATCAGTCACTGTTATTACCCATTTGTACGAATGAAGACAAGAGGCCTTTAACAATACAGAAAAAAGATATTATTGAATAAAGATATTATTTTTAAAACAGACATTACAGCTGAATGTCAGAAACAGCCATGTGAAGTGTAAAGCACTCACAAGTGTATAACGTGATGTGTACAGCACTTCACAAACATATAAAAAGATGACCCTGATTCAGAAGTGTTACAGTCTAATTAGCATATACATAAGGGAGTGGGAGGGAGAAAAGTGAATTGATGAAAGCATTGAAAAGAAGGGGTAAATGTTAAGCACACATCTTGCTAGCCTCATGACTCATAAGTGTTTATGTATATAGACATGCATCTTTTCACGGGATGAGTAGGCCAACATTTATCATCCTCTTTTCTCAAGTAGGATGTCTTCAGGAGTCACTCGCAGAGAGGAGTGTGAAGGGTTGTCAGACTGCTTCAGGAAGGGGGCCGAAGACAACCGAGGACATATGGAAGAAGTTCCTGAGAGGAGGGGAAGAGAAGCACACCGAGGAAAGTAAAGCTGTGTTCTCGAGTTGAACAAAGAGAGGATGAAAAAGAAGGTGAAAGTACAGGAGGAAACAGATAGGCAGAGTGATATTAAATAAGGACTTGAAGGGAAATCAAGGGCACTTCACTCCAGAGAGGTGTGGAGAAACTGTTTTGTGCTTCACCTAGGCTGCCAGGCTGCCTCCCACCAGCCCTTTTTTAAGTCTTTCAGCAAGTACAACCACTGCACCACAGCTTGGCTGGAAACTTCTCTCCTTATTTGTATCTTCACCATCAGCAGTCAAAACGTGGGAATGATGTGACAATCTGCAAACTGCGTGTGCTAGTCATGTTTGTAGCTTCTACAGATTGTGCAGTTACTTAGGAAAAGTTGCTGAAAGTTGATACATTATGGAAGTGTTTCCTGACACAACTGCAGCATGACATTTAGCGCATTCGGCAAGGGAGAAATACAGCAAGCAACACTGGAGCATTAGAGAAATAAATTAATAATTAATAGTTTATAAATATGTTAACAGTTCTTTAAAATGACAACGGTAGCAACAGCAGTTTAGCAGTTTATTATGAAAAGATCACTATCTGCTTATAAATATGTTCTCAAGATTATCAGAGTGAACAAAAAGAGTATTTAAAAAGTGTCAATTATTAGAACTCTCTTAAGTTATAACTGTCACATAAACAGCTTGTAAATGACTAAAAATGTTACTCTGAAGTAAACTTCCACTGTCTGGATCCTGCTTTTGTCTGGCTGCTCTTTTTGTAACCAAAGCTAAACCTAAGGCCAGGATGCAAAGTTTGATTTGACACATGTACCCTGGATACAGAGCAAGAAAGGTAAAACATAAATCAAAAAAGAAAAAAAAAAGAAATGAAGCCAGTCAGGTTGGAATATGCATTTTATCTGGTTCCCCCTGGGAAGAATAGAATGTATTAGCTCTTAAACAAAGCAAAAAAACCCCACCTGTTCATAATACTTCATGTAGTAAGGAGTATTAAGACATAAGATAAGCTTCTGGCATAACTTGAACTCATCAAGGCATACTTTATGTAGAGGATTAAAAGTGCAAAATTTGCTGAGGTCATAAGTGGATTTTGTGTTCTTGTCCATATAGGTAGGAGTCATTTTTTTTCACCATGCTGATGATACACAAATGACATGTATGAATAAAATTAGAAGATATTCCATATTACTGTGCCACATGCTCTAGGTGTCCCTGCTGGAGCAAGGGGTTGGAGTAGATGATCTCTAGAGGTCCCTTCCAACCTCAGCCATTCTGTGATTCCGTGATTCGAGACTAAATTGGCACTGACATGATACATCCTGTGCTATGAAGAAAATTAGATCAAATTATCATAATAGCACATTCAGATCTTAGAAATTCAGAATATCTTTATCAGCAGAAAAATACATCGATGTAATCAATAATGCTCTACTTTCACATTTTTGATAATTCTTTACCTTCAGTCTATACTAAGTTCACCTTGCTCACACGGGGAAGAATAAGCTTGCTGCAAGTACTTAACTAATTCTTGACAGCGGTGTACTTCAATCTGAAGTAAGTAACAGTAAATAAAAATGTGAATATGAGCTGAATATAGCAAAACGCACATGTGGGAATATGTGAAGGTGTGAGCATGCGAGTACAACAGCTCCAGCACAGCTTTTGTGCTTTTAAGGAAAGAGGCATATTTCCAGGAGCCATAAAACAACATGCTGAAAAAATGCTCTCAATTTATTCCTCAGTTCATGCACTTGTTCTTTGACTTTAGCCCTGCTCTTTCCACACTCACTCTGCCCTTTACACACAAATTTTAGCAGAGCTAAAACATTCGCTGTTTCAAAGACTGTTGACATGAACCCTGACCTTAATTTAAATCAAGTCAATAGGATTATTCCCCTATGTGCAAAGTTAGGCAAATGCTTCATGATCATGTCGTACTGGGACAAGGCAGGGAGCATTCACTGTTCCTGAGTTGCAGTAATTTCAGTTGATTCAGGCAAAAGTTGGCTCAGAATTATGTGCCAAATATCTGTTTGCTTTTTAAAATGCAAAACTCTTAAGAACTACATAAGTGGCTTTTATTAAGCAGACAGCTAATGTGCAAATGAAAGAGAGTACAGACAGATGAAATGGCTCATCTTTAGCATATTGTATGTTCTGGGTTAAGTATATCAGGAAATCTACGTTGCTTTTCCTCATGGTCTTTCTTACGATGCTAACAGAAGTTACTTCTGCAGCTCCTACCTTTCTCCTCTTAAGCAACAAAATATCTGTAAAATTGTCTATCCTCGTTCTCCCTCCTCCAAAACACATATAAAATTTCACATGCCCTGTTATATTAATATGGCCTTCAACCCTAATGGCCTCATCTTGTAATTTTATTTTAAACAGTGGAACAGTGATAAAGACTTGGTTGTCTAGTCATCAAAGTTACATAGACTTAATAAAAGGTAGAAACTCAGACTAACATTCTTGGTGAGCATACTAAATATTTTACACTGAACATTGAATTGGTATTACCGAGCCCACATAGGGTTAAGTAGTTGTGTAAAAATCATGCTACAAAGGACGCCATAACAAGTAATAAAACTGTGCAGATTAAGGCCAATAAAAAGAAGCACAAAGGAGTCAGACCAAGGTTGTGCGAGCCAACTTACTGATTATGACCAAAATGAGCCATGAAACATAAAACCTTATAATTATATCTCAAGATGTCAAGGTAATTGTAGCAGCACTTGCAGAGAGACTTGGAAAGCTGCAATATAAAATAAGAGCGAAAGGGAAGAGATCAAAGTTCTAGGCGACATGCTGCAGAAGGTGGGCCAGTTGAAATGAAAAGCACAAATCAGACTGTTGAACAATGATAATGACTGTACTCAAATGCTTTGCAGTTACTATCACACTAATTCTTCTAACATCCTATACATTATTCAAGTAAGCCCACTTGCAGTGTCATTATTGTACAAAGTTGTGCAATTTAAACTCAGAAGTCATGCATGTTTCACCAGTTTGCATTTTCTTGAAATAATAGCTGGATTATTCTTATTTTAAGAGTCAGCTGCAAATGAATTAAGTAGATACTGAAATAAGATTATCAACCTAGCTCCAAATAACAACAAAGGACTATGTAAGGACAAGGAGACTGACTATTAGGTAGAGCTTAAATGAGAGATGTTAAATTTCAGAATGTTGTGAAAAATGTCAGGTCTGAAGTCAGGTGTTTATTATAATTGCATAACATGCTAATATCCTGCCTAGTTGGCATAGTGGCAGCTCTAACTTAAGTGCAGGTCTGAGAGATAGTACAGAGCTCCTACAAAGACAATATTTTACAAATCTAACTGAGTTCTCTGATTAATAAAATATCTCTAGAAAGGGCTTAAATACTACAGTGGGCATTATAAACCAAAGTGCTTCCTTTATGCATCATGTAATTTTCATGAAAGCAAACTTAAATAATTATTTTTGATATAAAATTGAAGGAATGAAAGCTTAAGCTGTATGTTTCATTAATGCTGTAAATATATTGTATGTGAAATTAAGACTTATCTTAATTCATCTTCATTCACAGGAAAAAAAAAAAGGTCATACTATTAAATCATAATATCAGGATCAGAATGAAATATGGCAGAGATAGAGGTGTTAACTCTTTTTAGGAAGCTGAATAAACTGCCTTGATAGAGCTTCCTAGTTGTTGAAGCATTTATCATTAAGATGGAACCATATTTGTAGAACTGAACAAATAGCTTCAAAAATGGAGAATGGAGGGATGAATGGATGGACGTCATCTTCAAAAATATCTGACTATATATAGCAAAATCAAAATGAATTAGAAGCTACCCTCACTAGGATTTTTCTTAAGCTGCAAACATAAACAAAACAAAAAAAGAGAAAATGGAATATGAAAGAGCAAAAAGTTAAAACAAAAAGCAATAGTGCACAAAGAAGCACATCAAGTAAGAATTATTCACAAACAATGTCAAATTAAAACCCTTGTTTGTAAAGTAAATTTCTTGAAAATAACTTCCAATTCTAAGATTGTATATTTTTTTTAAAAAAAATTGTATCTCTATTGTCAGAGAGAAAAACACTTCACAAAATGTGAGGTTTAACATGCTGACATTCTCTTAGTTAATGCTATGAAAGCATTCTTTGAACAGTTCTTTCACTAGTGATTAACTTAACAAGCCTTTAACTCAGCTGATACAAGCTATAGGTGAATAAATACTCTATACAATAGCAAAATATCCTCCTTCCAAACTGTTTGAAAAGGAAACTGACAAAATTAGATCAACCATTTCCATTTAGTCAGCTTTGGAAATCTGTAAAGATTGGATCTGAATTCAATAGAAACACATGATAGGAGAAAAGAAAATGTTTCTGGAACTTCTAATCCATATTTTGGTGAGTCGGTGTTATTAAAACAGTTTAGCAGAAAAAAATGTGATTTTTTTTTCTTGAGATAGCACATTTAATTCTTAGTAGTTGTAGCAACTGAATTTGAGCATACTGCACACAACACTACATGACAGATCCAAAAAAAATTTTTCAAATTCCACATAAAACCAACAGGTCATATCATACGAGATATGAAATCTCAAGTTTAAGGAAAACTCAGGTTCAGGTTTCTTAGTGGGTATTAATCAAGTTCGAACGTCAACTGAACAAATATTTGGTTCCAAAATTCCAGGTATTTTTCCACTTGCCTGGCTCTCAGTATTCAGTCTGAAAGAATACCACTCCAAACATATGTCAGCTTCTCTAAGTCACATCTCTAATGTGATTTAGATAAACTCAGATCTCATCTCCCTTATCTTCTAACTTTCTGTTTCACTCTAGATGAAGGTGACCTCTGGCCCATTGCTTAACTGTAAATAGAGATCTAACTGCTCAACTGAAAGAATGAGAGATTTTTGACATACAGCAATTGGATATGGGCTACTTTCATTATAGATGATGTAAATTCATCTGCATTAGAAAAAATATGACAGAAAATAAAATGTATTGAAAATCTGTAGATACATAATAACGGCAGAAGCAATACCAATAACAAGTATGCACCAATGAATTGAGCAAAAAACACGGAAATATTTGACACTTTAAAAAGTTTCATGACTCATTATGGAGGGAATGCCTGGAAGGAGTAATTGCAATAGATCCATCAACATCTATTTCTAGAGGAGCTACATAATAAATCAAACTGTCTGCATCTGTTTCTAAAGCCTTTGGGATACAGAGCTATTTTAAGAGCCTATTGTAACGTCACCATTGTTTTGGCATACCAGTGCATCTCAAAACACCTTTCAAAAGAAAAACAACCAAGTGAGGAACTTTTTTTTTTTTCTTTAAGGCTGCATGCATACAACCTACAGTCTTCTCATCCCACTACAAACTCCTAAAGCAAATTAAAGGTCAATGTGTATTGACTGTTACAATAAGTTAAGTAAATATTAGGCTGTTTCTTGTTGAGTAGGATTAGTTTTGCCAGTGCATTATCAAAAGATCTTAATGCTAAACTGTGGTCTCAGTACCTATTTGAATTGAGTGCTCTGGTACTTGTTAATGCATTCTCTGTATATAGCAGCATTCAAAAGACTCCCTAGCTTGTCCTTAGAATTAAAGCTTGTTAGTTTTCAAAATATGCCTTGACAAAGCCACACGAAAAGAAGTATAAATTAGAATTTCTAGGAGAATTAATAGTTTTCCAATTTCTCTTTAGAAGCATAAAAAATTTCATTTTCTTATTTGAATGATATTCCTTTCCTGACAAGCCCATACTGGTTAAATTGCTAATTAGAAAATAAAAGTGTGTAGTATTTTTTTTTTTAATATACCTAGTATTTCATGGTCTTAAGTCAAACATCCACTCTGTTAATGAATGTAGACCACCCTCTGTAATTTACTTCTACTGAAACTGATAGTGCCACTTGGAATTACACGAATTCCATACATGTTTCTCACCAAAGCAAATGATTTTAAAACTAATAGGATGAATGATAGTAAAACAGGACATATGTACTGCAATTAAATAAGTTACGCCTTTATTAAACACAGACCAGAGGAATACAATTAAAAATTCTTAGGAATACTTAATAAGTCAAATAACTGATGTGGCCTTTAGCTCAAAAAATTAAACACCATGAATGTATATTTTTTATAAACTTGAATATGCAGAGAATATCCAGCTCTAAAAGATATAACATATTTATTGATAAAGTAGAGAATGACAACACTAGGAAACTATTTAACAGTCAGTGTACCCCACACCATCCGTATCCACTACAAAAGGCAGAAGTCTTAAGTCTGTTCTACAAACTGTTCTTTCACATATTCTGATTCTTTAGCTCTTTACTTGATAAATTTAATCCTCATTAACACATTTTCTTTATAAATTATTTTTTTAAAATCTTTTCATTATGGTCTTTATTATGCGTAGTTGTATTCATATGGATGAAAGATTAGGAAGAAATGAATGCTTACAGAGCTAAACTGGTGTCATACATAACAGGACAGAATCTGAATTACAGTATTTGGAAAAGAAATGTTATTGGACTTCTTTAACGAAAATGTAAGCAAACAAGAGTGTCAAGGAAACATCAGATAGATAGAGTTACTACAGAGTTTTTTGGGATTGTTGGTTACTTCAGTGACAAATTACCTTCCTCTTCTAGACACTGCCAGAAGTTGAGAAATCCAATGTAATTGACAAAAGGTTGTCCTTTCAAACTCTAAAGAATGCTAAATGCCATTGTTTCACACTAGAGGTCACCCCCGGTAAGAAAATATAATTATGGCATCTTTTATTTTCCCACTGTAGCTGTTACAGTATTGAAGAGCTGTTCATTATAGTAAAGAAGTGAGACTTTTGAGGTTGGTATGCTAAATGTCTTTTCAGTCAAGCAAAACGAAATGTCAAAAAATAACACTCACTTTTCATTACCATACAAAATCTACTATTTACTTTCTGTATGAAGACAGCTTTTATTAAAGAAATTGTAATCCTAATTTTGGGGGTTGTCTATAATTAAATGACAAGATAGCATTTTGTCTGAAAAGGTATGTTAGACTTATTATGACTTTCTTCCCACCCAGCACTCCATTATTGGTAAGGGTCTGCATTACCACATAAGGTCCTGCCGCATAAATGTACACAAAATGAATATTTTTTTTTGCATGTAATTAAAAAAGTATAATCTACATGATATTTAAAGTATTATGTAGGTTCATGTTCCTACCTGAACTGTTCTTATTCATCTTTTCTTTTGAATTGCAGCAAAATGCACATCTACATCACAGTATTAAGTTTTATGATTTAGGGGAATTTGCAAAAGACATAAATGCTTGTTAGGTTGATGATAACATCAATATGTAGCTACAAAGATGACTTACATTTTTGCTATATGTGATCTTTCTTTAACTAGATTTTCAGAAATTAGTGTCTGAAAGCACAGCTACAAAGAAAATGCTCAGCTACAAAGAAAACATACTTAACTTACTATTTTACTACATTTAATTATTTTTAACTCTTCCATTGCTCTATATAAATGTCAGGTATTTGTCAATGGAAACATAAATCATTATCCTTTTGTTACCTAAGCTTAAAACGTTTGCCTTTTATCAGTCTCTATTCCCTTCATCCATTCTTTCCAGCAAGGCAATCATGTTCACAATACAGATACAACTAAGTTTTAGGCCAAAAATCTGACTGTAGTGAGCAAAACAGAACTGACAGGATCAGGCCACTGGGTTTTGGTTACTCTGGTTCTGGGTAGTTTAAAATGCTATAAGTGCCAAAGCACCTTGGATAGTCGGTGAACCATGACAGCTACCATGTCCCTGAGCACTCCAGGCAATTACACATCTGGCTCGCCTGGATTTTCCAGCTTCATTCAGATGGGATGCTTATTGTCTGAAATGGGTGATGTACATCCCTCTTGAAGTACTGTGTGATAAAACATTGCATCACAGAGTCATGTGGCCCTTTTCTACAGTCAGCCACCTATAGCAAGCTTCGGGGAGCAGAAGGGATAAAGCATACAAATAATGCATCAGAAAAAGAAATGCAGAGCAATTTAATGTACAACAAGTATAGCAATGCTCCCTCTGTAATGTATGGTCTTATATTTCTTAGTCCAATTTCCTTGTAATGCTTGCAGATTCCTGGATGGCTCTAAGATATACCACTTTGTATCATTATTTACTTTTTAATATGGAAAAAAATATTTTATTTGCATTTTAAAAATAAAAGGTAATGACAAAGTGAGGTCTGGTTTACTCAACAGATTTTTTTCATTTCATAAAAAATCATTATACAATTCTAGTATGATACAAGTGTGCCATATTAGTGTGTTTCACTGAAATTTCTGTTTTAACATTTGGGAGTTTGGAGTGAAATAAATATCTGGAAAGAAATTTTCTTTTGATTTTTATTTTTTCAAAAACAGGACACTAAGTTATAAAGTGTAAACCTGAGAGTAAAAATAAAGCATTTCTTAAAATTTAAGGCAAAAACAACCACCCATGCACTGTGGGACTTTTTATTTATGTTAACTGTGTACATTTTACGAAGTATGAAGTATATAATGCCAATTATCTCATCAACAGAAATCCTCTGGACTATCTACATAATTGAATCTTGGACAATTTAGGTAATGGAGAGGTTTTATGTTTCAAAGAGCTATAAAGGCCAAGCTTTTTCAAAGGTTGTTTTTAACTAACAAGGAGTCTAGTTTTAAATGTAGTTTGAGTTGAAGAATCATTTTCACTTGCATTTGGGGTTTACTTGTAAACTCAGACTAAATCACAGATGAAGGAAGAGTAGTTTGTTTAATCTACATATGTGTAAAGGCATGATAGTTAGAACTAGCTCAAGAAGGACAGCAAAGATGGCCTCTTGTAACTGATCTGCAAGGTTAAAAATAATTTTTATAAAAAGAATAGGCAAAGATTTTAAAAAGTTTGGAAAATGCAAGAAACAGGTAGGGGAAAAGTTGCTTCCAAAACTTAAATAATTCCATCCCTGTATTTATTCTAAAGTGCCTTTAACTAAACGAATAATTTTCAGCATCTGCTAAGCTGCTATTGAAAGTTTTTTTACCATTCAGCCATGTCTACAAGTAGTTAATAAGAGCTCCTTCCGCCATATGGACCAATAAATCATTTTGTATGATTTTGTAACCTACCAAAGTTAGTAGCTCAGACATGCCAAGATACACTGATGCAAACTTAACCAAAAGAAGTGGAAAGATATTGACATACCAGAGAAAATAGCATTTACTCAACAGTCAAGAGTAAAAATTCCCATGACTTAATTGCCTTGTTGGGTATCTTACCATGAGATGTTTTCGCTGGGAGGTTATATAAAATTTAATATTACTTATAAAAGTAAAGTCATTCCAAAAAAAAAAAAAAAAAAAAACAGAGTTTTTTTGGCCCATTCTGATACTTAGTGGCTGAGTTCTGATTTGGAATGAAGCTAATTACCCTCCTCTTCTCCCCCATAAATACAACATAGGTTGATTTTTGACGTCTAAAAGCTTCTATCAAGCCAATGGTTGTCATTTTTGCCACATATACATTTACTACTTAAAATGTCTGTCTAAGCAAGTTTGCTCAAAATGAACACACAGTACAAATATTTGATCCAGAGATGAATTTAGGGGTTTGATTCCTTGACATTGTGTAACCAGTAGAGCAAGATTCAGTTTTAATATAAAATGTACAGCAAACTGCTGTATTTGGAGTACCCCTATACACAAGACATTCAAATACTCACATATATTCATATATGCGAAGAAGTAACGTGAGCATCATGAAACTTGCAGGTTTTTTCCTCGGGTTCACAAAAACTCACAAAAATCATTTCATAGTCTCACTTAGAACAACTACTTTAAAAATGAGCTTGCCATACTCTCTCATTTTAAGGTCTAGACATAAATAAGATCAGTAAAATAAGAAGGTATTCTCCAGAATGTTATTTTTGCCTATCTTCTAGATAGGAGTTTGTCTACCTTCTAGATAGGCTTCTGTCTATCTTCTAGTCACAATCTTATTTGTACCAAAAGAAAATACTCAATTTTCAAATTTGCAGAAGACATTTAATCTAAAATCCAGAAGTTTTAATAGTTCTGACTGAAATGGAATTCAAAATTTACCTTTCCTTCTTTAGAAATCACAGGTATCTGGCACAGCACATTTATTTTAATGGTCCAAAGACCACTCAAATACTAGAGGCTATTACATTATAGGAAACTTCAATCTTGGTAAACAACTACCACGTTTCCTTAATAGTGTAATAGAATCTGTCTGCTGGTGCACATATCTTCTGGTAGCAAGCTACCTCATCAAGACCTAGCCCACAGGTTTCTACGGAGAGTCAGATTAGACAGTGCAGAAATTCTGAGATAGCTGATGGAGGTCTTTGCTGTTCTTCTCTGAGTATGGAGACACCTGTCGCCAACACATATTTAAGTCTTGGACTTTTCTGGATCTCCAGAAAACAGTCTGTCTTTGGGAATTCTGTTTATGCACAGCCTATTTTTACTGACGTATTTAATGAACCACGCATATATTCTTATACAGACATACGTATATATAGTATGTATAAATATGTGTGTGCATATATATATATATATATATACATATATATGCACATACATAGGTATGTGTATACGCAGATATTAAAAAAACCTCCAAGCATGCAAGGAATCACCCATGTGCTGACAAGAGCTTGTCATGTGTGCTATTCCCTGTCTGAAAGAGGCTACAGACAGAACAGAAGATGAGGCTAACATGGAATGACTTCCCTGGCAGAAAATTCGTTTCACCAAGAGAAGGGCACAGACTGAATTGGTTCTTCCAGATGGTCTGCAGAAAGGCAATTTCTGAGAGAGATAAAAAGAAAAATAAAGTGGCAGAGAAGCTGGGGGAGTGGGGCAAAAATAAGCAGCTTTCAAATTCTTTCTGACACCAAGCTGAAGTTGAAGGAGAGCGGCTGCTGTAGTGAAAGGGAAGAGAAAAGCAACAACTGGAAAAGAGCTGAATGTCTACAAGGCAGTTGCAAGCATTTAGGACTTGAAAGGATAACAACTGAAATTCCAAAGAATCGTCAGGAAGAACTGCAAAAGGGAAAGGAAGATGCTGTTTGTCTACTTAATATTATTTGGCTTAATGCACAGTTTACTAAAACAAAGTGACTCTAGGAATGAAGTATGGGGACAAATAGTTTAAGCCTAAGATGGAAGGAGGAGAGAAAGCAAACCATGAGGGACTTTGATGGGGTTGGAGTGAGCGGGGAAAAAAAAAAGTCTCTTAACAGACAAGAACTACAGGGAAAACAAAAGAATTTGCAATTCTCCAAATAGGAGGTCTTCGTGATAAGTTCACCTTACTTGAGTGTAGAACCAGAAGAAACATTTATCCCCTTGTGGAGCAGACAGAACCTCAACTTTCAGTCTGTTCTGGAAAGCTGTGTATCCCAAGCTGTGATCTCCCACACTTCTACTTTGTCCTAGTAACTTACATGTGAAAAAGTTGCTAATCATCTCAATCTTCTAATATTTTGCTCTCTTAAATGACCAGCTGTTCTTGTATGCAAAAGCAGGAAACAATAAATATGAAAGAAGGGGGACCATTCACAGAATGAAAAGTCTTTTGCCACAAATCCTGAATTAATAAATGCCACTACTGGAAACCAATACTCATCTAAGGTTCCACTGCAGTACTAAAAATATTATCAATTACATTCTAATATGCCTCAGAAGACCATCTATCAAAACATTACAAACTACAAAACCTTATTTTTATGCATGAAAACAAATTGGCAAACAGAACAAAATCACTTCAAAAAGTCCAGTTTTATTTGGTATAAATGAAAACAACAGCAGCAAGTAAAAATAATAATAATAAAAAATGGTTCTCTTTTTCTTTTCAATATTCTTTGATTAAAAAGGGCTGAAGAAAAGAGAACCAAAGTGGCTAAATCCCAGATCTTACGACATATACTATAATATACTAGTGCAGGGGTTTCTGTTCTTCTCAAGCCTAACTTACACGCCACATATGCTTTTCAAGTTATGGTATAGATTAAAACACTGCAATAGCATTTGGTTCATGATGGTGACAAAATTTATCTCTGTACCAGCTGACATTTTAGAAACATGAAAAAGGCAGTTTTTCTTTGCAGTAACATTAATCCAAAGCACGAGTAGCAAAACAAGAGAATTCAGACACCAGTCAAATTTCCACCTAGCTGACACCTAAACTTTCTCTCTCTCATTAAGGTTGTTGGTTGAAAAGAATCTTGAGGAATAATTTTAACATATCATACAGGACTGGTGTAGACTAGACTAAACACACAGTAAAGTTCCTGTCACTCTACTCCCACACAATGGCTCAAAACACAGGCATTAGTGAAAGATGTTCTAGATGTTCAAGCGCAGGAACACATGGTGCAGTGCCCTTTTCCAGTCCTCTGAACTGTAAAAAGAGCAATCATCTGCATCCTTATAGCAAGTGCTGTAGCAGCCACATAGAAACAGGAAAACCTAGCACTCTGCAGCAAGAACCCTGTAGTCAGCAAAACAGCCAAGTACTTGCTCTTGCAAGTTGGAGCTCTAAGGAAGGTGCTTAACTGGTTACTGCTGACTCTGGGGTGGCAGCGGGCTGATTAACAGCCTGAACTCATCTGCCCTTGTGTCATTCAAGGAATGGCAAGCTCTGACGCAGAGGGAAGTTGAGCAATCCGTGTCCGGAATCTCGCACTGGCTTTGTCACATGGGAGATATATAAGAGACTAGTCTTTAAAATGCATTTCAAAGCATGCCTGAGCTGCAATGTTTAACCTCAGTGCATATGTTCCCAACAAGCACAATGATGAATATGCTACTTTTAAGCTGGGGCTTATATTTAATTTTGCTGAAAGACATTTTGAAAAATATATAATTCAGGCCTGCAATTAAAGAGTCACTGGCTTCTTTTCTTCTTCCCTTTTTGTACTAGTGCCTACCACTACTTTTCAGCAAAATTCCCTTTGTCTAATGGACTGCTTTGACTAGGAAAGAAATCAAAACTTTGCAGAAATATGCCAACAGCAAAAAATTGCTTTGTAGAAATTCAGGAACAAGGGCACATCCAGGGTCTGATTACACAGTTTAAATTCTCATGTCCCTTTTACCTTTTATTCTTCTCATTCCTTTGTCTTTGATGTCTCCTCATTCCTGCTATTTTTATCATCACGATCACTGCCAAGAAAGACTCTCCACTTTGCAGCCGATATGCATCCCTCTGACCGGCTCCAGGATCCATCCCCCCTGGCTAGGAACAGGAGCACGCTGTTGGCTCCCTGTCAGTGGCTGGCTTTAAAACCATGAGCAATCCAGAGCAACAAAGTGATTCAAGCCCTCCTCGACCAGGAATTTTCACCTCTTTAAATTTCACACTTGCCTTGCCAACCTAGTGATCAGAAGTCAAAGCCAGATCTAGACACAAGTCTGGTCCTTAATTAGCAGGAGTAAATTTTACTACTGAAGCTAGGTGGCTGGACATTTGAGTATATCCAAATTTACTGATTAACATCACATCATTTAAAAATCAGCTTTGGGATTGCTTTCAGATGCTGCATTTGTTTGAACAAGTACCTTCTCCTACATATGGAAACCAGGCAGTAATAACTCCCCAGCAACATGTTTCAGCTGTGTTATCATCCACATTTTAATTTACAACAAGTAATAATACATGTAAGTTTACAAATCTAGTAAGGAACAGGCATATATTTGATTCTTAATTTAGTTTTTTAAAATCCAGACTTCATCTTGAAATCATTTTCATTATTTACGTGTATAAATGTGTGTCAGCTTGCATGCGTGTGTTTACCAATGTGAGCTGCCTCCCTTCCTCTTAACCTTCTGTAGAAAGACAATGGTGTTCATGTATATTTGTGTATATTTGTGTGAGTCCCACTGAAGATAATAAAAGTAAAAAACTTAATTTCTTTATTCATTGAGAAGTCACTTTTGAAAATAAACTAAGCCATCACTTAAGATACATCAAAATTTTTACCTATAATGCTTGGAAAACACAATATGCTAACTCAGTTGCATCATGTGCCTTCAACATAGATTCTTTTGCTGTCACCTTGTCACAGTATTGATTTAGAAAAGGAAGGAGATATGCTTTCTCACTCTTCTTTCTGCACAGCTGAACAGATCTAACAGCCTTTTTGTCTGGAGACACAAGAATAGAGACAATAATAATAAATAATAATAATAATTAATAATAATAATAATAATAGCTTGATCCCAGTTCCCTTCAGCACTTTCACACTAGATAAATAAAAGGGTCTGCTGACATGAACAGCAGACACAGGGTTCAGATTTGAACTTCTTCCTTTTCAGACACTTTCTCGGAGGAGCCTGGGCACAACTAGATCTCAGATTTGGTCAACAATCAATGGTTTATGTCCAAGGGATTATGTGCACAATCAGTTTTGGATACAGTTTATTAAAACTTACAAAATGTTAGAAAGTTTAGAGCGCTGTGTTGCTGGTGAGGGATCCCTCAGCCTTGAAGAGTAACCTTGAAAGGTGTCCCTGTTCAGGGGGAGATCTTGGCACGCAGCCCTCTGCCAAGCTAGAAGAGCTCAACAGGCTTTGGGGCTGTCCCCTTATTTATAGGATAAAATGATTGACTTACAGCCATTTTTGCACAGGAGCAGAATTCTTGCTGACACCAGCTTAGCTAAGCCTCAGCTGTTGTGCTGTTGTTTCCTCTCCCCAAGGTCCATCCCCCAGCAAGAGGCAGCCATAGAGTCAATGTGCAGTGGGGAGAGGAGGAAGAGATTTAGGGGGCAGACACAACAACCAGCTAATGCCACTGGTGATCAGCGCCTGAACAGGAGGTCAGGTCTGGCTGGGAAAGGAGCGCAGCTGGCATGCCTGGTCTCCCTCTACCTTAGTGGAAGATACTCTATGTAATTTCTGTTCTCTGGAACTAGAGTCAGAGGTGAACACTGAACTATCATTGTCGTGTGATAAAACAGGCAACGCCCCAAAATTACCACTGAAAGAAGAAAGCGATGCTTCTGTTCCCTTTGTTTGTGAATAAAGGGCTTGAAGTTTTATTCAGAACAAATCAGAGATGATTTTTGCTCCTTCATGTCCACCTGCTCAGCTCCTTGTTTTATATGAAGCTAAAATTAACATATGCATTGGTAAAGCCATGGTGCTATCGTGTTTAGCACAATGGTGAAAGCCATTGTGCTAAACACGATAGTTCAAATACTAGGAGCAGTATGACCCTGGGAGCATGGCGATCCTGTCATGGCTCACCAGCTCCAGGGGTGAATGCCTCAAGTTCTTGATTCACTGTGAGATGAGACATCCCTGAGATGGGAATTCCACAATGAATCTTCAGCTTAAAGCTTCCCCGTGTTTTCAAAAAAAAGAAAGCTACCTAGCTTGCAAGTTTCATCTCAAAAGCACACGAAAACTTAGAATCTTACTCAACTCAAATTAAAATGGAAAAATCAAAGATTTGCTCTCTTCTAAACTTACCAGTAGATACTAGATTAGGGAAGAAAAAAAGGAGGAGGCATATTTCTTAGAGGTAAGAATTAAACATGAATACCCAAATATATTAATCATGCTGAGTCTAATTAATCTTCTGATTTCCATCAGTTTCAGTTACATCCAGTTCATATCCTTTTTTAATTAAAAATCCGGTCCATCTTTGAATTTTGTACTTAACCTCTCTCAGCTAATTTGCCTAACAGTGAGTGTAGTGACAACTTCATCTTTTTCTCTACAACAAAAATAGGTTCCAGCAGCCTTCTCTCCTCTTTTTCATGTAAATTCACAATCTGTATTGACTTTTCCAAGCAAGGTGCAAATCTTTCTTTGGTCACTCAAAATACACAGTGCTCATGAGCGTCATAGCAATAGTTTGTCCTCTGTCATAGCAATAGTTTGTCCTTATGTTGCCTGCTTATTCTCATGATTCTCTCAATGTGGATAAGGATTTACAAAATTCTGATTTCCAGGTGTTCTCTCTGCTCACATTCGCTACTTATTGTAGTGAGTAGTAATATTTTGTAATAACAAAAAAGACAGAATAGAAAAAAGATGACATAACTGGCAGTACTATTGACATGAGCTTTGGAAGCAGTGAAGACAATATTTAAAGGTGCTTCGCATTTTTTCTTCTTCAATCTATCATTTAAAATTCAATTGCACTTAGATGGGATTTCCATGGGAATTAAATGTCCAACTTCAGTTGAATATCAATATAATTTTGAACCTCTAACTCACATTTTCTAATTTGAAGATACCTGCCACAGTCCATTTGGAGAGCATTTCCCTCCGCCTACAACACAATTCCAGTTGGCCATATGCTAATCATATGGTTGTTATGCACATTCAAACACACTCTGTCAAACAAGGACAAAAAGTAAATAATTACAAAGGCTGTAGGAGTAAGGATAAAAAATTAGTTTACAAAATAGCTTGATTACAACACAGTTTTGCATCTAGAATAAGAGGGAATGTACATTTTATCTACAAAACAAAAATATAAATAAAAAATTGATGCTAATATGACAAAATGAAAAAAATTATATAAAAACTTCACTTCTGGTTCATGAAATGTCTCCTCCTTGATAGATATCTGAAACAGATGTTTCTTCCACTAGTCGTTACTCATTTATTTTATATACAGTACCACCTCCGATTCAACCCATTTCTTCTAAGATAAAACATACTTTCAGCATCACACATATAAATGTCTCTTGAATTGATTTTTCTTTTCTATTCTTATTTTTTAATTACGCATTACTCAGAAGATGTGCCTGATAAAGGGAAAAAAAACCTCTGTACAAATGGTCATCAATAGGCTACAGTTTAATTTCCAAAAAGAAAAGGAAAATACTTGAAGGATTTCTTTTCAGCCGAAGACAAACAGAATAAACAGAGCTGTTGGGAGAATAAATTTCTGACTTGGCTCTTATTGGAAACCTAATTTCAAATCTGGTTATAGATACCAAAAATCATTTTACCATCATTCAGTTAAACTTACATTTTGACCAGATTCATTTGGCCAGAAAATACCAGTCTGGGAATACTGACAGAAAAAACTTGCAATTTAAAAAAAAAAGTCTACTTTTGATTTTGTCTTACTTTCTTAAATACAAAAATTTCTTTCCCTCCAAAACCAAAATGGAAGACTATTCACAGAAAAAGGAGATCCTTCTGTGCCCCACACCCACAGCACCTCTTCTGCATGGGGAAATACAGCATCTTCTCAGTGAATCATTTATTACAGTGTTCAGCACATGCTGGGACATGCTTTAAAGGCAGATCCACTCAAGGACTGTGTTTTATTTCCTGACACCATTAATTGTGTTATGAGTCAGACTCTAAATGAAGATGAGTTGTTATGTCTCAGTGCTACTGCCCTAGGAGAGCGAGATGACCACAGAGGCAGGGAGTTTGGACAGCCTGGCTTTACTTATCAGGCACACAAGGTCAGGAGATAAATGCTTAGGAACCACAGGGTATATTGGTAGGTCTGCTAGAGAGATTATTTTATCTCAGGTGAACCTGAGAAGTCCCTGAAAGCTTAATATTGAGGAGTGAGGGAGGAAAGGAGGAAGAGAAGCAGACAGCTTCTCAGAAAGGAAATCTCAGAGTACATTAAATGGCGTAAGTATATAAAACTCCTGCAGTTGCTTGCCTGCAATTCTAACTAATATACGCTGCATTTAAAGTTACTATAAAGCATTCCCACAATTTGTAATGGCAATTGAGGAGCACCACATCATCTAGGAGCAGATTTTATTCAAAACTTGTCTGAACTATCTAAATTCTGCTGGAAATCTTCCAAGAATGAACATGAGTTTTATCCAGCTTTTGATTAAACTAGATTATTTCAAGAATTGATTATCTCATTGTATAAGATACTTCCTTTGTTCCTTACGCAAATTAGAGCCAAGAGTTAAAAAGGGTCACAGAATTAAAACAAATACTAAGCAAATGAGCATGTCAAGATGCATTCTAATTCCATATTCATTACAATAAACAGAAAATGAAAGAAGTATTAATGTTCTGAGAGACCTCCAGAGTAAGACTGGGAGACTAGTGTGATGAGTAATTATTACAGAGAGAACAGCCATTATGTTTTTGAAATAGTACTACTTTTCATTCTGCAATCACCAGACATCCTTAATCCCAATAAATATTAATGCGTAAATAAGCCAGGACACAGGAAACAAGAGTTTCTCAAATGCTCTCCTATCAATGAGGATAGGCTGCAACAGAAAAATTCAATTATTTGCAATGTTGTGATACAATAAACAGAACCAAAAATATCTACCATTACAATCTTGACATTTGATTTTGAAACAAATCCCTTCTTGTTAGGGAAAAGCTGATTAAATATTTTAAATCAAAATGTTCTATTTTCAAAAAAATGTATATCCCACAATGATAAAGAGAAATATAATTAAAAGGACACTTAATGAATTCAAAATAAACTCACACATACTTGGGGGTATCTTCCATTTCAGGCTCTTTCAGGTTTATGATTCACCCACCTACTTCCATTACCTTTATCAGACAGCATTCTATGATGGCTTATTCTGTTTACTGTTTTTGTAGGAAATATATTTGACATCACATTTGAATGGCACACGAGTCTCTGTTTGCTTTTCTTTATGTGTTTTCTAAGTAATTAATCAAAAGCTTAATGTTGAACAATTTCTTGTGCAACTCACACTAACATAGCTCCCCACTGTCTATACAGGAACACTCATTTCCAAGACCTCTTGCACATCTCTGAGGCACACAACTTCTGTAATTCTCCCCTACCATTGGCTGATGTCTGCTTTCCTTGCTTTTCTCATTCTGGCTAGCATAGATCACCACAGTACTTTATTTTCCCTTGTCGTATACTACCCTGAGGCCAACAAAATAAGTGTGGTGAATGCTAAATAGTGGCATCCTCCCTTTAAAGTAAGGCTTTGCAAGCACAAATGATAAAAAAGGAACTCACAAACAGAATAATATTTTCTCAAAAGTTTAGACAAAAGAAGAAAAATCCCAGAATTTACAAGTTCACAAATATGTTGAAAGAGAGGCAGAGAAGGCACAGATAACTACCACAAAACAAACAAACAAACAAACAAACAAACAAAATGTTAGGGAAAGATGCAAGATCATTTAAACGTTATTTTCCACAGTGTCTTTCTTGTTTTCTTTTTCATTTTATGAATTCACAGAAATTCACAACAATTTGTAAAAAAACACTTTTTACAAACACCCCAAAATTCTAAAAGTACATGTACTCTACTTTTTCATGAAGAAACCTCAAAGAATAACAAAGAATAGTGGGTTCTTTTGGACATCACAAAACAATTTACACAGCTCCAATCTGTGCCTGCATAAATATGTATTCTACAGCCTACTATCGTACAACTTTATAGATATCTATCCAGGCGGTGTTAAAGCAACATTTTGCATTTCAAGTGTAATTGCCGTCCCGTGAGAGTCAGATTAGGCACCCAGTTAACTGCTGATTTAAATGTAAAATTAGATTGGATTAGCATGGTGGCATTCAGCTGGAGCTGAACTCAGAATGTTTCCGGGCTCACTTACTCTCGCAGAAAATCACAGTATTTTGCACTGAGATTAACATCCTGACATGGCAAACAAGCACACCCTGTAACATTTAAGGAAATAAACTTGAAAGTGAAAGAAACTGAAAGGCATAATTACCCAGGGGAAACTGTTTGCTTCATTCAGTGATTAAATTGCCTGTTAAAAACTTACAATCTATCCTCCTGTAGACCAATTTAACTCTCAATTGTGTTCCTCTGTGAAACTGAGGCACTTTCCTTTTTCTCCCTTTGGCAGGCTACGCTGCTAATACCATGCAAGTCAAACACAGTGTGTATCTACTGAGCTACTCAGCACAGAGCAGAGCAAGCTCCCATCATTATGCATTTACCTTTGCATTAGGTTGCAATGCACAAATAAGCAAATAGTTTAACGATTCCAAATGAGTATAATTTCTTTCAGGTTCAAGTATCAGTTTGCTTGTTTTGCTGCTGCTAATCACCTCTTAAATAAACAATTGCTTTATCTATGTACTCTGCCTCATTTGACTTTCAAATTATGTGTGTGTTTCACTCCTAACAGCTTATTATGATCTATAATTAACAATTTTGCTGAAAGCAGAGGCTTGCTTTGAAAAGAGCCCACATGCTATCTGGGAAATACTTGAAAATGGGAGGCCTGTTTTAATAACAAAATCGACAACTTGAAGTTGTGTACGTGTTCTGCTGCTATTGTCTTCTCTACTCAACTTCAATACATTCATGAATACTTACTCAAAGCAAAAATTTTAGCATTAGCTTTACACTGTACCATAGGAGATCTCTACAAGTTGGGTGTGTTCTTGGCATTTAAACAAATATCAAAACAGAAAAGTGCCCAGATGATCACAAATCTAAGACAAATGGACAAAATTAACAAAAATGGACAAAAGAAGGTTAAACACTAATCAAACAAAAACAAGAAGCAAAAAGGAAACCCCACAGATGCTTAGCAGTCCTGGGCAGACTAAAGGCGCCGTCTGTGCTGCGCAGTACCGGACCCAGGTTCTTGATTTAGGATAAGTAAACTGAGCATTCAGTGCCCAGCTGGGATGGTGGGTTTGTGATATTTTTCTGAGTAGGAACATAATCACTGTTTTCTGACCTCTGTTTGTTCTTACACAGTCTATAAGCCCCAAATGTGACTTAGGAGTCACATTAGGAGTGAGACAAAATCCATATCTGAATACATTAATAAATGCTTCATCATTTATCTCAATTGCATGACCTGAGTGTGAACAGTATCCTCACACAAGGCAATTGCAGGAACGTAGGCCAGGCTGAGTGCTTCTAGGTCACTGTACATTAAAAAAAAGGCAGCCAGAGCATGGAGGTAGCAGCAAAACAAAAATTATAAGATACTTCCCCAGCTATGCAATTAATCATTCCCCTGACCATCTGCATTACCAGGAGCTAGTTTTGAAAAACATCAAATCTAACCTTGAACTACTGGTACAAATGAAGATACAGCTCACACCCCAAATGACCTGAGGGAATCTCAGGAAAATGAATGTATTCATTAAATATTGGACCTTTTTAATATACATTTGCTAAAAGAAAGAAAGAAAAAAAAAAAGTAAATGCTCAAAAGCAAAGAAATAGTTTGAAAGAACTTGTAAAGTGACCCATAAATCTTGGAGAAAAAATTCCAAGATCTTCCAAAAAAATTCTATTTATCTCTTCCCTTCCTTTCCCTTCCCTTTTTTTTTAAGCATACGTTCCCTAAATATACATTACACATTCTTCAGGGTAAAAATATTGTTACTTAAATTGCATTCATACGATTCCTTGATACCAAAAAAAAAATCAATTTGCCAGATCAATTTTTCTTAAACAAGTTCATCATACTCTGGAGCAATGAACCAATCAATAGGAAATGTTTTTCAGAAGCTTTGCAGCCATTCCACTTCAATAATTGCTAGAATTTCATATCGACAGGTGATAGGATGCTTTGAAAGATGAATTGATCTGTTAGCCTGCAGTGCTACAAGGCAACACCGCAACAATAAAGATATATCCCTAGAGGGTCGAGGTTTGGAAATCAAACAGGAGGTAAGCTTTTACATTATGCATTTGACCCTAAAGGTAATACAAGAGTGCAAGTTTTTTCGTTGTATTTGAAGCCACAAAGAGGAAAGAAACAGCTACTGCATAATTTCTAAATAACATCTTTTGCTGAAGAAAAGGATATTGCCTGGTACCATCCAACCATATATGTTGAGTGCTTGGACGCAAAGAAAAATAAAATAGAAACTAATTAATTCAAAAGAATGCTAAAAAGTGACGATCCACATCAATAGGGCTCTCATTTTTGGTTATACTTCCTCAACTGAAATATAATTGAATAGGAAATTATACACGAGGGAAGCAGAGTGAGTACGGAGGGGAAAAATTAATTGCCTTGTAATGATTCTTGACTAACTGCAGTCCATTTTCCCCAGTCCATCCCATTCGGCAGTATATCATAACATATAAAAAACAACTACTGAGATCGAGACTTTATCCATTTTGAAGAGGACTCTCGGTTAGGTGCTCAGGTCACACTGTTGCATGCCTTTTGTAGAAACATACGAGAGAGCAAAGTTCAGCCATAATGACAAAAGGAAAATACATGGACAGGATGCACTTAAAATTTGGGACTTTTATATGTCCTCCATGAAATCACTTTGCTTCCAGAGTATAAAGTCTCAAATTTAGGATTGAGTTGGGTGGGTCATGGTATAAGAAACAATTTGAGCTGCCTAGCAATGCGATCCTATCTTAATCCCGGCAATGAAAACTTCGCTGCCTACAGACAAAGGGTTAACTCCTGGCCCTGAATCATTCAGCTGGAGGTTTCTCACCTCCTGGCCAGTGCAGGAACAGCAAATTAACGCAGTGCAAACCACTAGACCATCGGGCAGGAGCGCACACACATACACACACACACAGCCTTCAGACGTGACCGCTGAGCACCGCCTGCCTCTACATCTAACCAGATACCACACATCCCTTTCAGCTTACTAAAACAAATCCTTCCCAACTCTGTGTGCTTGTAATGAGTTGGTATGGCCTATTAGTGCAGTATATGAGGAGTCAGTTATTGCACCAACTTATTTTGTTTGCTTGTTTTGCTTAGTTTTGAGGTAAACTAGCACATGGGTACGTAGTTCTTCCATGGGAGTTAAAAAAAGGAAAAGTCTTATATTCTGAAAATCACTTAGCAATGTAAGTTTAGATTAGTTCTAGAGAGATGGTATTTGTTAAACAAAACAGTGTATCTTAAATAAATCTTTACTCAGCTTGCAAAGTATTTCTTCTTCCACAACTTGAGCAGCAACTCAGCCTGACACAACTGCGATAAGGAACATATTTCACACAACCTGATCATGGTCTTAGACTTTCTGAAAATTATGCATTTCCAGAGCACTCAGGAATACAGAATATATTTTGACAACTTGAAACTGCAAAAAAGCCACATTTAAAGGTAAGACATCTCATTTCATTTTTTATGCTCACCCAGAAAGCTACATAAAAGAAAAATCTTAATACTTGCATGATTTAGTCATTAAAAAAATGTTTTCAAAATTGTAGGAGCTAATTTAGCATGGCCTGAGCCCATAACAACACATCTCAGCACCAGCAAATAAATCAACTAAAAATAACCAATTCTCAATAAACAGTGACTTAGTCAGTTAGTGACTTCTGATGTGTGAATTAAAGCTATCTGTGCCCAGCTCTTAAGTAGTTATCATCTGTGTTTTTTCTATGAAAATGTTTAATTTAGCAGCGTTTTGTTTGAACATGCGTGCCACTGTAGAACAGGCATTACTAAAAGCAAGATGGAAATTGTAGATATCTGTAGGACTACAACAGACTGCAGATATCGCACCTCATTGAAAAGTATCATTTTTTTTGTGCAATGAACAACTGAGCAATTTGCATATCCATGTGTATCATAATGCAAGGAGGAAATAAGAGCTTAGTAGCAAGAGCAGGGCAGGAGGACTTGGTTTCCATTCCTATGTGTTGCTATTTAACCTCTCTTTTTAACTAGCGTTAGCAGGGTCATTTTCCATTGCTATTTACCCACTCAGATGTATAACATCATAAAAGAATTTTCCATTCCATGTGCCGGACATTTTTAATGTCTTTATTTTTACCTGAAGAAAATGAGTTCAGCAAAACTGACTTTTTAGGTCAAACTGTTTTTTTTCGTAATTTGTCATTGCAGTAGTTCTCAACTTCAGCGGCAAGGAAACTGCTATTCCTGGGTCTATTTATTTTAAAAGTACTGATGCCTGGTACCCACTTACATTCTGCTAGCTGAGCTGAGCAGCTTCTAACAAAGGAAAATTAGTTCAGTATTTATTACTATTCAGCGCTCTCTTGATCAAGCGAAGAGTAACAGGGAAGCTGAGCACATCTTACTTGTGCTCCAAGTGCAAGCTCCAAGCATAAACTCTTTTGTAAAGCAGATCTGGCTTCTTTTTGTAGCTGAGCACAAACTGAAGAACACATCTAATCATCCAAGCTCATTACAGCTGAAGTGCGTCATTTCTGAACCCCACAAATAAAAAAAAAAGTCTTATTAAGAAATTTCAAATAGAAACTGTGATGTTTCCCAAATATTTGTTATAAAATAAGGTTCCTACCCTACTTCTTACAGGAGGAAGGCTGGGAGACAAAAATCGCTATGAAGGACTCAGGAAACTCAGGAAACACCAGTTCAGTTTCCAGACCTGTGGCAGGACATCAGGATGCAGCTCCACCACCACAAACCAGCATCACCTGTCTTAACTGCCCACTACTTTCACCAAGGACCATTCATGAAAACTTTGGCCAGCCCTTAACAGTGAAGTCCAAACCCTAAGACAGTAAATTGTGGGGCAAGAACAGTGTTCTCTACCATGTTACTTCCCCATGCCAGATTACCATGCTCCATTTCCAACAGATGCCATGAGCTACAAGTAAACTGCTATAGGGAAAACATATAAGCAAAGCATGTAAAACATTTAGGTCAAAGGAGTGCCTTGCAGATAGAGGAGGAATAACTTCTGAGTTAACTAAATGAAGCTCCCTCAGACTACCTCCCCTCCCCTTATTCTCCCACAGCTCAACACAGCTTCCAGACACAGAACATCTGAAAACCAAGAGACAAACTTCAGATATCAGGGGAACTGTGGGGTGCCTGTGGCACAGCTGCCACCTGGGATGTCGCAGGCAACAGGCCTCAACCTGTTGCCCCACTGTGATGGTTAGGACAACTTTAAAGCATTTCTTTGGAGAAACGCAAATTGTGTCAGTGTGTACGGTAGACACACGCAGACTGACAGAGTGGGACATCTGGGACAGCACAGGTTAAGACTACAAAATACGTTTCCTAGGACTTGTGTGTCCCGAGAGCTATTTGGAGAGAGCTATTTTTCCTTGAATGAAAGAGCGCTCTGTTCATTTTAGCTTTATCTACTTTGAACTACCAGCACCTTCTGAAAATACCCACAGAGTGGAAGATGTAAAGACCTCCTCAGACACACACAAAATTCCCTTAAAAATGGACCGACACTATTTTCTTGTGCAGACTCTAGTGATGTGTATGATCACAGAATAACACAGAAAACTGAGTGAATACCAAACACTTCTGGTACCCTTAGGCATATGTGTATTTCTGTGTATTTTATATGTATAGATGTACACACACACACATGCATATAAATATATAAAATATATACATACACGGACACACACACATATATACAAATATATATGGTAGCCTCAGGCTGCCAGAAACTTTGCCTGCTGAATGAATTATAGAACAGGAAGCAGATGGGCTGTGTATATGAAACAACCACTATCTGGCATGATGTGCTGTGCAATTTGGCTGCAAAGATTAAATTGAGCTATTGAATGTTTAATACACTATGCATAACAAATACAGCCAGAGCCACAAAACAGCATAAATTACAGAATTGGTATTCACGCTGCCTTTCCCAGGAATCAATACACTGCCACAGCTCATAAGAGTCTGTTGTTTAATACACATAAAAGAAGAGAAGAATTCTTCTATTAAAATGAGTTATCTGGGCTATTTACCAAAGGCAGTGATTTAACAGTGGTAAAGTCTATGTAGTGCTGTTGAATGCAGATGATAATACTTCTTGTCCTTGTCGGCCTATTTCATTGCTTCTATCAGTTGATGCTGCTGCAAGGTCCCCTGGGTACATTAGCAGTCAGCCCAGGAAGTGTGTTTAAGTAATGGACATAATGTTCACATTTGCTAGACCAGCCTTCTCCCTAATCATGAATTATTCTTCCCCAAGGCTCAATTGGAACATTACTTTAGAAGCAGAAGATTTAATCCTTTTCAGCTGATTGGAGGGAATGATTACAGTATTATTTTCTTGTACAGGCTGTCTCCAGTGAAGGTGCCTTTTTCTGTCCCCATCTTTAATAGGCAGCAATCTTTATTTCCCTGGAGGGAAATGGCAATGAATTCAAAATGGGATAAATCTTCAGGAATGCAAGGTGCTAAGACTGTAGATCACTGCTGGTTAGTTAATTAGTTTAGCCCTTGCTTGCTTCATATCCAGGAGAGAGCACCTTGTTATCAGGGAGAAGGAGGGAAGGAAACATGCAAACAAGCAATCATGCCACCTACAAATGGATTTTTTTCAGAATGGAAAGAGGAACTTTGCTTTCTCTTTGATACAGTCAATAAAACAAGCAGCACACTACTTCCTGAGACCATTCTGACTTGTAGGTATTATTTGACCTGCAGAAAGGGATTATACTTTTATCCAGTGAAAATTGTTCAAATAGACAGAAGGAGGAGATTGGAAAAGGAGACACCTGTAGACTAACATGAATGTGACTGAAGCGAGCACAAAGAGCTATACCTCCTCGGACAGTGAATCCTGTATGCTGCAAGATGAAAAAACAAATATATTCTTCACACACAGATATTAAATACATCTTTAAACACTTGGCCACTAAACAACTGTTTTGAGTTTATAATTATCAGAGTTCCAACATCAGAGATGAAACAAATAAATTGTGTTTTCGTTCTTCTGTTTGAGAATATGGTTTGAAATTCTTTTTTTCTTGGAAGTCTTGAGAGTTCTTGCTTTCAATGAATTAGAATGAAAGTGAGCACTCTAAAGGTTTTGAAATCCCAGCATAAACTAAATGAAAGCAGAGTTTTTGCCTCTGAACACGATTATAATTCTGCTAAAACTTTGTTCATGGGGCATACTTTTTAAAGCCCTAAAAATCAACTCAAAATCTTGATCAGTCCATCTTTAATTTAGAGAAAGGCCCCAAATCCAGCATTTTGCAATTTATTTAGCATCACACAGGGTCATGCTATCTTGACCTGGCTTTTAAGTATATTATATAGCCAAGAGATGAATACTGTGTTCGCAAAGAGTAGGAAATCAAGAATGCCTGGGGCTGACATTTTTCAATCTCTACAGCAGTGAGTAAAAAAAAAAAAATCCCAAACCAATCTTTTAAAATGAAGTTTACAAGACTGAAGCATTTTAGAATAGGCACTATTTTGTTAAACCTAACCTATTAAAAAGGCAAGATTCAGACACGTTTCAATTGGATTGTTTTCCTTCTTTTCTTAACATACAAAATCATATTATGTGCACAGATATGTTCTTTAAAGTAGGCCTAATTATTTACAACCATTTCAAACTTTGACAAGAATAATTCTGCAGTTTTTGATAAAAAGCTGAAAGGTCACAGAAAACTTTTATCTTGGGATGTGAAGGATGAGAGGGAAAGCAAAAAATTTTCTCAATATATGATTCTGGAAAGTGTAAATATTCATGTCCTCCAGGCTCACTCAAGAAAAGGAAAATTTTCCCCCAGAAATTTCTCTCCAAGATGTTGCAGCTAGATCTCACTCACCAACTGCTTAAGAATTATCCCACAAAAATTGGGGATTTTGCATCATTACTCAGTTTCATTTTCCCACATTTACACTTCTTTACATATATGGTAACATTCATAGCCTAGCAATTTCACTAAAATTATCTAAATTAAATTTGCTGAAAGAAGTGACACACAGCAGTAGTTTGAACAGAAACTTTACAGATGCCACTTCTGAAGTTTGTATATAGAAATTATTTTCTTTAAGATGTAGCACATTGTCCTTCAGGATTAGGACTCCTGTCTGTAGCAATGTACAATTGTGGACACCGATTTCATTTGAAATTAATATTGCTGGAAAAGAGAGGGAAGCAGGTAAGAATCTTGATCCTGTGAAGATAAGACAGGGGATAGCGCCGGTCACCTTTGATTATAGGGATAAACAGCATCTGAATATTAAACCATTGCCCGGAGTAGATAATGAGTTACCTGGATATCTTCAGCACAACAACAAAAAGATATCTGGGTTTTAAATATTTGACCCCTATTTGCATGAATGCTTAGCACCTCTAAAAGACAGACTATTAACTCCCACCTAGTCACTTTGGGGATCTACTATTACTGGAGACTAAAAATACCTATGAAATTTCTGACAGGAAAAGAGAAACACAGAAGATATCCCTCCTACACCAGCAGAGTGAAAATGAGTGGGGATTTCTTCAGCTGTGAGATGGTAACAAGGGCTGGGAGCTATGGCAGCTGGCAGTGGCAAATCTCAGGAATCTGAATCTGCATATGACTCAGATAACACAGTCAATATTCCTCTGTAAATATTATTTCCTACAGCAAATAATTAATTGAGTTAGCTAATGTTCAAGGAGATCCTCTTGTCTATCGGAGATCGATATTACTTTTATTGAAAGGCCTCTTTCAATATTTTGTTCCTATGTTGAAACCCTGTTATTAGGGAAACTATAGGGAAATTATACAGGTATAGTAGGAACAGAGGAAAACTCTTCAACTGCACAGCCACAGTTTCCTGGTCGTGTTGCCTGGAGCACACACAACATGCTGATCTGGCTAATTTAATATCTAGCCCTTAGGATACCTATCTGTGTCTGTGTTCATATATTCAGCATTATTTCTTCAGTCACTTCAAACTTTTCCAATGCCTTAGTCCTCTCTCTCCTCAGAGGCACAGCAATCTCAGCTCTCTGGGATTTTGTACCTCGTTGCATTCTTAGGAAGAGTTTAGTTCGGCAAGTGGCAAAGTGAGATGAAGGTGTTTCAAATGTGGCTGGCAACTGCTTGTCCATCAGTTTCCTCACTCAAGTCCCAGAACAGTAATTCATCATTTCTAGATTAGCAAGGTCTGTTTCTTCAAATGCTCATAACTGGCCTACTTTCTTCCAATGAGAAGAAAAAATATATATCATACAGATCTTCAAGGATTTCTGAGAGAAGCCACCTCTGAGCTCTTCTGAAATCCCACTCTATTTCTGAGTTGCATAAACACAGCACATGAAAAACATTTTCTGCCTATAATTCTCACAGCTATTTCTTTCAATCATCAGCAGTTGAAAGTAAAGTTACAATCAACCTTTGTGTGGTCTAGAAGAATAGAGATTTCTAAAATTATTGATAATGATAGTGAATACAAGACACTTCCCAGTTGCTAGGAAAATATTCCACTTTAAAAATGTTCAGTTCATTTTTTTTTCTTTTGGAAAAAAGAATATAAAAGTAGTTGTTCTGAAAACATCCTGTGAATTAACTAACAAACAAGAAGAGGCTAACTACAACAATCATCTCTTCCTCACCCAGTGAAATGAGTTTGACATGGTTTTCTGTGTTATTTGTAGATAATTGCCCACAATAAGATTTGTTTGAAAGTACATTCATGTACATGAAAAGAACAATCTCATTCAAAGTAAGCACCAAAGCCAAAATGCAGATGACAGTTCACTGAAGTGAGGCCACCAGCAATTAGTGTCCAAAACACAAAATAAAAACATGTAAAATCATTAAGCTCTCCAGCTGAATGATTGTTATATATTTGTTTCCTGAATTAACAGAATCTTCATCCTGTGTTCTATATTCAAGATATAAATATCAATATTTTCTCTAATAATTTTAATGTAAAACAGGAGCAGAGTTCTGTCAGTAAAAGCAGAAACTGGAAATCTAGCCACCATTACCCAGTCAGTTGCTTTTGTTCTGTTTGGTCCAACAAACAACAAGGGAGGAGAGAAAGCCAAGGAGGCCACAGATTTTGGGTCTCCTGGTCTTAAGGAATGTACCAGATAACTAGGATACCGCAGAAGAGGAGCACTTGGATTGTTCCAATCATCCTTCTATAGTAAGAAAGAAAAAGAGAGAAAGAAGTGGTCAGTAATTACTCTAATGATTGAGTAACTTTACTCAAAGCAAAAGGTGACCGGAGACTTGTGCACATAGCGAATACCACACTTTTGGGTTGAATATCTAATTCCACTAAAGTCCCTTCATAGATTTGGGACTAACCTGAGACTTGATTTTCCAAGAGAATAAAGTATCTAATACATTGAAGATTTGAATTCAAGTGCTTCAGACCCACATCAACCATTGGTTCATCTTCCCTGCTAAAGGCTGTCATTACAGTGATGAAATTAAACCTTTAGAATTATCTGAGTATTAAACATTAAGCAGTAGAGTTGAAATAGGAGCACCCAATGCTGATTCACACACACATTAAAGAAAGACACATAAAGAAGACACAAAGAAGGACCTGAGTGTCATGGTGGATGATAAGTTGACCATGAAGCCCTCGTGGCCAAGAAGGCCAATGGGGTCCTGGGGTGCCTTAAGAGGAGCGTCTCCAGCAGGTCTAGGGAGGTGATCCTGCCCCTCTACTCAGCCCTGGTGAGTGCCACTGTGTCCAGTTCTGGGCCCCCCAGTACAAGAGGAATGTGGAGTCCAGCGCAGGACTGCAAGGATGATAAGAGGGCTGGAATATCTGCCCTATGAGGAGAGGCTGAGAAAACTGGGCCCATTCAGCCTGAAGAAGAGAAAGCTGAGAACGGATCTAATCATTGCATACCAATACCTCAAGGGAGAGAATGAAGAGGATGAGGCTGGCTTATTTTCAGTGGTGGCCACAGACAAGAGTAGAGGAAATGGCCACAAAGTGAAATACCAAAAGCTCCACAGGAACTTAAGGAAAAAAATTTTAACAGTGAGGGTGACAAAGCACTGGAACAGTTTGCCAAGAGAGGTTGTGGAGTCTCCTTCTCTAGAGAGAGAAAACGTACTTGGATCAAGTCTTGTGCCACGTGCTCTAGGTGACCCTGAATGTGCAAGGTGCTTGGACTAGATGATCTCTAGAGGTCCCTTCCACCCTTAACGATTCTATGATTCTGTGATATTAAGCCAAGGTCAAAAGCTCTTTTTTATCTTTTTGATTACTTTTAGAAAATGAATGTATTTTATCTTGCAATACTGTAATGGTTATTGAAGTAAGTTGTAATATTTAGAGAGGCAAAAGCTCGTTATGAAGGTGTAATTTCCTTTTTGAGCCCCAAGATTATATGTTCAGTAGCATCCTTCTCTAGCTGTTCTATACTATCCATAAAGATGTGCCAGAAAATATCTCATGAGAATTTTTCTCTTAAGCCGAGAGAAAACTATTTAGCCTTTGCACATTCTCAGTAGCAGCAAAAGTGAACATACCAATTTTTGAATATTTTTCCTAAAACAGTTTATAGAGAGATATTAAGACTTTAATGGAGCAAGGGAAGGTAATATTACATCCTTGCCTTGGAAAGGGCTAAATCAATTAATTAGATTTTCATAGCTGGTAATTTAGAGAATGTTCTCATCTTGGGACTTCACTGAGATTATGCTATCAAACAAGTGTTAAAAAACATTTTTAGTCTTCTTTACTCACTTATATGCTGGTTGAGATTGCGTGCTGACATATTTGAGAATCAGTTATCATGAATATAACACATTGCTTGAGTACCAACTGTGCTTGCAACTCTGCCAGGATGTTTCTGCTCTTGAAGTGCTCAGATGTCAAGCTGGGGTAATGAAACACTCAGTATTCAAGGTAACTTAGTCCAACAGAGAAAGCAGAGTTGTCTTTTATTTTTCTAACCTAGAAAGAAAGATTTTACTGGCAAATCACAGAATCACAGAATGGTTGAGGCTGGAAGGGACTTCTAGAGATCATCTAGTCCAACCCTCTGCTCCAGCAGGGACACCCGGAGCATGTGGCACAGGGTGGCATCCAGGCAGATTTGGAAGATCTCCAGAGAAGGAGACTCCACAGCCTCTCTGGGCAGCCTTTTCAAAGGCTCTGTCACCCTCACAGGAAAGATGTTCTTCCTCACATGGAGGTGGAACTTTCTGGGTTTCCAACTGTACCCATTACCCCTTATCCTGTCACTGGCCACCACCAAGAAGAGTTTGGCCTCATTCTCCCTTCAGGTACTTATATATATTAATCAGATCTCCTCTCAGTCTCCTCTATGGTAAACAGACCCAGCTCATTTAGTCTTTCTTCATTAGATAGGTGATCCAGTCCCTTAAACATCTTTGTCGCTGTACGCTGGACCCTCTAAAGAACTTCCACATCCTATACTGAGGAGCCCAGAACTGCACCCAATACTCCAGGTGCGGCCTCACCAGAGCTGAGCAGAGGGGCAGGATCCCCTCCCTTGACCTGCTGGCAACGCTCCTCCTCATGCAGACCAGGATCCCTTTGGTCTTCTTGGCCACGAGGGCACACTGCTGCCTCATGGTTAACTTGTCGACCAGAACTCCCAGGAGTTCTCTCCGTGGAGCTGCTTTCCCGCACATCAATCCCTAAGCTGTACAGGTATCTGCACCTCACCAGGTGCAGGACCTTGCACTTTCCTTTGTTGAACCTAATGATATTTCTCCCTGCCCAACTCTCCAATCTGTCCAAGTCTCTCTAAATGGCAGCACAGCCCTCGGGAGTGTCAGCCATTCCAACTAGTTTGGTATCGTCCGCAAACTTGTGCACTCTGTCCCCTCATCCAAGTCACTGATGAACAAGTTCAACTGCACTGGTTCCAGTATTGACCCCTGGGGGATACCACTGACCACAGACCTCCAGCTAGACTCAGCACCATCTATCACCACCCTCTGGGCTCTGCGATCCAGCCAGTCCTCAATCCACTTCACTGTCCACTTGCCCAGTCCACAATTCCAGAGCTTTCCTATGAGGATGTTATGGGAGACTGTGTCGAATGCCTTGCTGAAGTTAAAGTAGACAACATCCATGGCTCTCCCATCGTCCATCTATCCAGTCACCTCATCGTAGAAGGCTAGCAGGTTGGTCAAACATGACTTCCCCTTGGTGAATCCATGCTGACTACTCCTGATCACCTTCTTTTCCTTGACATGCCTAGAGATGGTCTCTAGGATGAGCTGCTCCATCTCCTGGGACGGAGCGGTGAGGTGAGGCTGACCGGCCTGTAGTTTCCCGGCTCTTTCCTCTTGTCCTTTTTGAAGACCGGAGACGTGTTGGTTTCTTCCAGTCCTCTGGTGCCTCCCTGGCTCCCCATGACCTCTTGATGGAGAGCAGCTGAGCAATGACCCCCACCAGTTTCCTCAGTGCTCTTGGGTGCATCCCATCTGGGCCCATAGACTTATGGGTGTCCATTTTGCCTAAATAACACCTAACTCAATCCTCCTTGACCATCAGAAAGCCCTCCTCTCTCCTGGTTATCTCTCGTGTCCAGACACTGTAGTTCACAGGGACTTTAGTAGTAAATACTAAAGTAGTAAAGTAACTCTGTCTTCTCTGCATCCTCCATCAGCAAGGTACCCTCCCCATCTAACAGCGGACCAATGTTTTCCCTAGTATATATGGAATAAAATATTGATTATATTTTGATTATAATATATATTACATAATATAATAATTAATATTACATAATATAGTGATATTAATATAATTACATATTAATATATGTAATGATAAACTATATATTATATATAGTATATATATACACTCTCTCTATATAGTGTATGTATATAGAATATATATACATACTATATACATTATATATAGTATATATTATATTGAAAATATTGATTTTCAAATTGAGCATAGGGATTGAATGGATGAGATGCATCCAGATTCCACTTCTTTCAAAGTTCAAAGTCTTCCACTTCTTTCAAAGCTTCAAGGGCTTAAAATATGCCAGATAATCATATATTCACCTTTTAAATGAATCCTAAATATTAACAGATTTTGACTGTTTGAACCTTTTCATAAAGAAAATTGTATGTAGAAGTATTGCAATATCATCCAAAATAAGATCCCCAGCCATCTAGCTTTTCAGAGCATACAGAAATATAACAGATAAAATATATATTCTTATTCACCTAAAAGATAAGATTACATATGGCTGTAAATACCAGTTTTAAAAAGTCACACTCATGTACATTTGTTTCTTTCTTCCTCCCCTCCTTATTCACATAATTATCATATGGTGCAACAAAAATCTATACAGACTCAGAATATTTACATCTACCTTGATGCTTAGTCATTGGCTTATGCACTGCTCTATAATTTGTGCATGTAGAGACAGGGATATGAACACAGCTTGGAGATTTACAAGTTCACAGCACCACGAGTTTGCAATTTTATTGTAAGGATATTTATACTGGATAATACATATCCAAAATAATTGTATTTTGGATAATAGTTACCTTGCATGGAAAGGGGAGGAAAAAAAGGCATCCTTGCTCTTGTCATTGCAAAATAAAGCTGCAGTAGTCCAGTCAGTTGAACTCCCCATGCTTAATATCCCACCAAGACAGTGACAGTAAAGGAGAAGGAACCAGCTGACAGCTCCTCTCATTTTCCTCAGTTAGGCAGGTTGTATTTCGATTCCAAATTCCTGGCTGGCTGGAAGCCCAGAAGATCAGCTGAGTGAAAACCTCAGAGCAGGAGGCAGTGGCAGCATCCCAGCCCAGAGTTATTTACAGCCTCCCGCGGTATTGCTGCTTTTGAGGTGTGCAGCAGCTCTGAGACATTCTAGCTCCTATAGCCTCAGCCTGACACCTTTACCACAGCATAACAGCCAAGGGCAAAACCACCACTCACTTCCTTTTACTTGATCACTCGTACAAATCAATAAGGACAGAGGCAGACTGATAATAGCAGTTCAGGGAGCCGCCGAGTAAGCCCCAGGATAGGGAACATGCTCTGCCATCGCCCGGTGCATTGGCGGGCAGGAGTGGGATGAAGGCGGCCCCAAGCCATAGTTGGCCTCATGAGCCGGAGAGACTGACAGGCCTTTGACCTAAGAGGAAAATTAATCTCCCACACCTGGTTGATCTGCCTGAAAAATGGTAACGCTTGCCGCAGGTGTGTGGTTTGACCACCTCTGGAGCATACTTGTTGGAAGAAGCAGAGGAATTCAGAGCCCTGGAGCACATCATGGGCTGAGCTGCAGCCCACCAGGGCTGTCCTGCTTTTGGCAGGGTCCTCCCAGACCATGTGGAGTGTTTTTGGACAGTCTGCCCGTTTCCAGAGTTGTTGTGGGATCCACGTCCTCAATCTTTCTGTCCCATCTTTTATTTCAAGCACTTTTATTTGCACTTTGGTATCTAGAGATAAAAGATTCATCCCTAAAGAAGCATATGGTATGTATTTCCAACAACTGCAGTATGTACTTATTTGTGAAATAATCAGTTATTTTAGAAATGCCTTTTGGAAACATAAGGGGTTTCAGCAGGTCAGGACATTTTCATATCTAAACATTGATTTTAAAACCTTGCCAAGTAAACTAGGAAGTCAAGTGAGGAAATTTTGCAGTGCACAGAAAAACAGCTATTTTCTCCCCCTCAGGTCTTGGTAATTTAACCAATTGTTTCTTTAAAGCAACAGCAGCAACAGAGGCTAAGAGTAACTTCATTTCATTAGACTTCAGAGCCAAATTAGCTTATGCCAAGCATTTTCATCAAAGAAATGTTTTCACTAAATTGGTATTTTTCCATGTGAAGAGAATGAGAGGGCATATAAATTTAATCACACAATACATTTCAAGACCATTTTAGTATGTGAGAGGAGAAAATATTCTTAGCAGATGCTTTAAGATTCCTAAAGAAATCCCGAGGAAAACTTTGCAATCACTAGCCAAAAATCCTAATATTAAAAATATCACTGAAAAGCTTTGAACTTAGGTCTCTTGGATGAAAAATGGTTTAATCCAATGCCAGGGTGATAAACTTGAACATAAAATGAGTGGTTTTAAAACAAAACAGAACTTTCTTTCTCTTTTTATTCAAGAAGCAAAGAATTTAATTCTCAATAATGATTAACAGCATGCTGAGCTGCTGTCTCTACTTTAGCTGAATACTGCACAGTCTCGTTTGCAAATATCAATTTTGAAACACATAGCTGGCTCTCAGATCAACCATATTTGCCTTTTTAGTCATCTGTCTTTCTTTATCTTTTTTTTCTGTTTCTGCAAATATTTACAGTCAGAACATCCATTTTCTCAGTATGAATAAGAACAGATATGCCGAGAAAGCACTCCCTCCCATAAGGTTGCTAGCTAGTCTCCTATTTAAAAGTTTTACTTGTAACAAAGCGGGAGCAACCACGTGCCTCAGCCCAGTGGCTGCAAGCCACACAGTGTGGAGAGTAAAGTGAAGCAGGGCCTCAAAATCTGCGGTGGTTGTGTGAGCTCAATAACATTTTCAGATTCCAGGTCTGACTTGCAGGTTGGTTACATCCGCCTACACAGCTTTCATGCAGCCTGGTACCCGGTGAGCCTCATCTGAAGGGGCAGCAGCAGGTCACCCGGCTTTCCCACTCTAAGATGACTGGTCTGGAGGTACTCTCTGGCTTAACTTCTCCATGCAGTACCTAGGACATCTGTTTTGCCTCCAGCCTGACAACTCTAGCACCTCCACAGTGTTTCAAGACATATACTAAGGGCAAAGTGAACAGGATAGCAGCAGCAAGAAGTTGTGCTGATGTGCACTGACATGTACAGGAGGTCCTGTAGAAGCCTTTAAAAACTTTTTGAGCCCTCTCTGCCGACCAAGGGGGAGGCAGAGAAAACAAGCACAATGATGTAAAAAATTATAGTTACACTGGTTTTCCTGCAATTCTGTTACTCTTGCCCAGACTAGCCAGGCCCTAGCCAAAGAGGAAAGGGTATTTTCCTAATGGGATCCATCAGTATTACTGTATTTCCACCCACACATGAAGAAAAAAAGATTTCATATATTGGCTTATGGAAAGGTGTATCTGTGGGTACACTTGTGAAAGATTTACAGCTAGTTGTCTGACAGATTATGCAGCAGCTCAACTGTGGGAAAGACAGCATTGCTTGAATCTCTGCCCACAAAGCAAACTCAGCCCACACAGATGACACTCACAGCAACCCGTGCACATCTTTACAGAAAGGAAGTGGGTTTCTTTTTTTTCTTTTTTTTTTTTCCCTTTCTCTCTTGTGTGCTTAAGAGATAAGCAGTGGCGTAGTTAGTGGTGCCATTTCAAAGATAATCTCGGGGCTGCTGAGCAAGCGTGTCCCCGATGACACGCGAGCCAAGGCGCTCTCCTGGTGCACGCCACGGCGCTGGGCGCGCGCGCAGCTCGCTGGCGAGCCCCGCACCGGCAGCTGACCCAGTTTAATGAGCCATGTGCATATTATTTATCTTTCAGTTTGTTTTCCTGTGTACTTCTGCGGCTGCCAATGAAAATACCTTTTGTGGAGGCCAAGTTGAATTAGGCATTGACTAAACTTCTGCTTCTGCGCTCCAAGAAAGCTGAACTCCATCTCTGAGAGAGCGAGTGGGCTGGTGAGCTGCATCCTGCTCATGTCTCCTCACACACCTCTGGCACTGAGCAAGCCAGGGTCAGCATGGCCATGATGAGCGTCGGCTCACAGACTGGTGTCGCTGCCCGAGCGCCGGCGCGCGTGGCACGAGGAGGTTGCGGACCACTGATCAGCTCTCCAAAGAAAGCTGGCGAGCCTTGCGATGCTGGCTCTGTTTCACTGCTTCCAACTGCTGCCACAGATGTCCAAACTTTATTACGGAGATGAGCTTGGCTGCCTGCAAAAACAGCTGGAAACAGGGAGCTGGAGCCAGCCTAATTGGCTCCAGTACAGGCTGCTGCTATGTCAAAAGAGGAAGCAAGAGGAAAGAGAGAGAGACATCTTCAGAGGATGCAGCCACCACTAAAACAGTTAAAATGATTAAGTGTTTTCCTAGCTGTCCTTTTCCACTTCAACAACTGTGCTAGGTGCCACAAGAACAGCACTAGAATGTGTCTGTGAGTTCTCTGAGCAATCAGAAGCAGAGAAGCCCAAAGGCACTTTGCAAATATGGTCTGTTCTCATGAAAAAAATGAGACATTTCAGGTTAAAAGTTGCATCAGACATTAACATTCCAAGTAGGAGAAATGCTCTACCAAGTTTCAGGTACATAACATAACCAACAAGCTAATTTAGGAACACACTGTGTCATCCAGCATATTCTAAATACATAAATTTATTTATTTTTTTCCAAGGAGCTCCTAAAAAAAAAAAGAGACTGTTTTGTTTACCATTATAGTAATAAGGCAATATAAGTAATAAGGCAGTAATAATTATAAGTAATAAAGTTCAAGTGTTTATTAAAAAGGGTAGAGTGATCTTACCTCTGTAATAGCTCTATTACCTCTGTAATACATATCCCTCTCTGAGGTAAACAATTGTATAAAATTATTTTACAATATCTTTAAGTTTTGGTCAATTTATCAATATTGGAGTTGTGCAAGTTTGCGCATTGATTCAGAAAAAAAAAGGAATAAAAGGAGAAAAAGCTTCATGTACCACTGTCGTCATAATAGGACACTTAAAGCCTTGGCAACCTACTAGCATATGTCTTCTGCAAGGACTCAAATACATGTCACAGTATTAGAAGCACATTGTATCAACTGTACAAGAAGTATAACACAATTTTATAATATGAAAAATGTGCATAATTTAAAACCTACCACTTCCACATCATGGCTCATAATTTTACTAGTCTTCTGAGCAAATATCTCCAAAACTATTTCTAATGACCCAAAGTAAAGGAATTACAGTCTCATTTTTGGTTAGTCTTGACATAATAATTTTTGTAGCTATGAAAGTTTAAATTCCATGTCTACTGTCTGTAAAACATTTCACAGCCTCTGGCAGGTAACTCCCAAAATTGCCACCAGCTGAAGATTATTATTTTCTAGTAAAATAAAAAGTAGTGTCCAATATTTCTTCGTCTTTGCCACTAAAAATAGTGCCCACTTGTTAATCCGAATGCAAATTACCAGATGTTTCAGATCAGCATTGTCAGAAAATTGAAAGCTTTTGAAAAGAAAACTAAAGAAGCAACACAGACATCTAGAAGAACATGGTTTGATTATAGTGGTCTCACCAGTTCCTCCTTGTATAAGGTAATTCTTTATTAAAAAAATAAAGTGGGAGACAAAAGCAAAAATAGATATAGACTACCAGTCTATAAATTAAAAAGAAGTAATAATTAAATAACTAGTATTTTCTAAGATGGGTAATAAATCAAGTGCAGATCATCATGCAGCTGTGCAACTTGTAACTTGCTTGACTGGTTCATTCTCATTTTTCTCTAAAGAAGTAGGAGAGGAGCCCCTTTTGAAAGGCTCTGGGAGTTACTCTTAGTACCATGGGAAGTAAAAAATGAAGTAAGCAGGATAAGGTCAACACATTAACATTTACATGAATTCAGATCCCGTATAACTTTAATCCTCTTCAGTGACGGGCAAACCACCAGAAGGGTGGAAATTAGACTTCAACATTAATTCAAAATGCCTGGTTTAACCTTTAGAAATAATTTAATTTTCTCCATTTTTTCCCCTATCTTTTTTCCCCTGTTCCCATACACCAAAAAGACACTTTCTCCAAAATTATCTATGTCTTTTTCAAGCTTTCAATTAAAATTGAGAAACTGTCCATGTACACTTTGTAAGATCGAAGTGCAAATGTGGAATTAAACACCTTTCACACTATACCCACCTCTTTCCTGTAGGTCTAACTGAGATAAGGGAGAAGACTGAGTTAAGGTTACTTAGCTTCTCCTTACACCAAAATACTTCTGCACAGATGTTAGCAACTGCTACCTGGAAGTTCCAGGTGAAGTTTTTGGTAGCAAATCCCCTGACAACTGATAACTAGGACCTAAAATATGAAGAAAGGCGCTCGCCCAACACTTCAGAAAGAGGAGTGAAGACTTCGTGTTCCAGTGGAGGAATGCAGAGCAGGTGGAAAAGCAGAAGGATGCCCCAAATCTTAAGTAAATTTGACTTGAAAATAATTAATAGCAGCAAGATTAAAGTTTTATAAAATATTTTATTTTATGTAGCTCTAGTAAACTATCTGGTGCAATAACCAGCCCTTCTCAAGGGAAACCTTCACTTTACGGCTGGGCAGGACAGCTGCAACTTGCAGTGCTTGCAAAACCTCAGGTCTGGGCAGGATCTGTTTACGAGGTCTGCCTGTCCTAGATCAGTAGGACAAGGATGAGATAACACATTGTCTTGGTCTCAGACAGGATGTCAAAAGGATAAGATACAGAACCCTTAATGACTACGCACATTCAGGCCCAGACGCAAGCAGGTAGGAACCAGCTTACCCTGCCAAACAGCCCACAAGTATGCAATATTTGCCAGTAATATGTTATCCCTATGATATCATACCAGGATAGATACATTTCTTTTCTAGAAAGTCTTTGCACTTGCTTTCACAGAAGAGTTATAACAGCATAGCTGGAGACCTCCTACCCACATGCAGTGCTGATCCACATATGAAACAAAATAAACTTACATCTTGGTTGGTAAGAGTCAGAAGTACTGCACGTTAAAGATTATATTCAGGTCTTCCTCAGCCTCACTCCAATATAGCAGTCACTTATTCGCACGCCAGTCAAGCAATACTTTCAGTTAAAGTGCTTCATAGAGTTGCCATACAAACTAGGTGGGGCAACTCTAACATCCATAGAGACTGATATGAGGACCAGCCTTGAAAAGCTGGGAATTGGAAAGCTGACTTTGTATCATTTTGGGAAAAACAGAACAGTTTAATTGGAGAAACCAATCATTGCAACACTTTCATAACCATAAAATACCTTAATTATCTACAAAACAGCATGACTTTTATTAAAGACAGTGTCTGCTGATTACTCTTATGTAATGCACTGCAGTTGCATGTGCAGGCAAAAAATGAGGATAGCAGATATTAAACAGGACAAGTTGTGGGTGCATTACTGAGTGCAGATTCATGCAGAAGTGTGGGCATGCTCCCTCGATACACTAAACACTTTATGTGAGAACTATTTTCCCCTACTAGGAAAGTAGAAATATCTGAACAGAGAGGCCTCAGTGGTCACAAGTGACAGTGAACTCCAAATTAGCCTCTGGAAAAACAACAGCCATAAGTGACTTTGTATTTCCACCCACCTGACTTCCCCTTCATAAGGATGTTCTGTGAAGCAAGACAATACTAAAGAAGTCACGCTTCTGCTAGAGAATGAGTCATAAGAAAAAGACTGCACATTGCAGTTCTTGAAAAATAGATAAGACTATCTGCTTATTCCACCTCTTGTTTCCGTTTAAAAAAAAAATCTGAATCAGAGTAATCTTTCTTATTTTATTTACTTCTATCAACACGATGGTCAAAGAAGTTCCATTCTTATTTCTTGTCTGTCACTGGCTTCTTTATTTTAAATACAAACCACTAGAATATTCAGTTGCCAAATTGCTGCATTTTTAAACATTCTAAATAGGACATTAGTTCATAGCATGAATGTTTTGAAATCTGATCAACAAACCATTTCTCAATACATTAAGCAAAGCAAGCAAAATTAGGCTGTTTTATGTCAGGTACTTAGCACAAATCCCTTAATAATGTGTTTGAGTGCAGAAACCATTAATAAATGCATAATTCCCTAAGACAGGCTTGATTAATTAAGTCATATGTGTATCCTTCTAATTAAAAAAAGAACATTAGGCAGATGAGAGGAATTTCTGAGTACAGAATTCAAAGGCGGTTTTGCTTTTATTTGAACAAGGAAAGAAAAGCTGCTCGTTACTGTAGCTGCCAAATAGCAGCTAGAGTGCTGACACAAACCCCTCAAACTCTGACTTATTAAAAACAATTCAGTATTTATTTGCCAGTTTGCAGTCCAATTTTTAATCAGGTAGCTGCTTGATTAATCCAGGCAGTTCAGATTAGGAGGGGAGCTGGCGATAATATATACATAAGCAGATGAGAAGTTGCTTGCATTTCTTCTCAAGCAAGTGGTCTAAAACCAAAGCCTTGTTGGTTTTGAACCCTCAGACAGAAGTATTTTATGAAAAAACAACACACATAGTTGGATAATCCACTCCAAACTCTTCCCAAGCACCTCCCCTACAGTTGTGCCCACTGCAGCTTTCGATATTATACCATAATTTGCAGCAACACCAAAATAATAGCTGTTTTTACGTGCATAGACTCTTCTGTTTAAACAATTAACTTTTAGAGTTTTTTTTTCCTAAAGCAAATTTAAAAAAATGGAAAGGGAAAAAAAAAACGTTCTGTCAGTCGTGAGTCTCAGAAATAGAAACAAGCTTAGGCCAAACGGGTAACAGAAGTCAGTGGTCGGTAGGCAAGCCTGGTGCCCACCAACAGCATTAACTAATCTGTGGGGTAAGTCCTAGCTCAGGAAAGGACTCTGCTGGGCTTGGACTAGATGATCATCAGAGATCCCTTACAACCTAAGCTATACTGCGGCATGTGCACCCTCAAGGCACTGACCTGTTTACAGGAACACCATGTCCTATGGCTGTTCTTTAATTTTGGTGAGAAACTACGAAAGCATGTGAAAGTAAGAATGAAAACAATAGACAATAATGAGTAAGCAGCAGCAACTGACAGACTTGATAGGTGTGAGAAAACATACTGCGTCCATGGGGTAGGGAGAGGAGAACTATAGCATTGATTTGATCAGAACTGATTTGAGTAAGATTTATTAGTGTCCCAAGAAACATTATTGGGTCTCAGAATGGCTGACAAAGATGGCCCAAAATTGGTGGTCTAAATATCAGGCACTGGATCAAGCCACAGAATTTTTTGTTTGTTTGTTTGTTTGTTTGCTTGTTTTTCCCCAAATCAGACGATATTTTGAAGGAATTTATATTTTAATTCCCTAGTAGCTATATCCTAGATGATCAAATCAGGCAAGTCTGCTCTGTAACAGAAAATCCATCTCAACATAAAACCTGCTAGAAAAGTGGTGGGTATTATGATCAGATTGCAGGCCTTGTAAACTAGTCCAAGAAAATATTGTAAGAGTGAAGGAAGGCACATCACAACTGTTAGTTTTCACTGGGTCTTCAGGTAGAAGAGAGTTAGTTGCAAGTGAGTACAAGTTAGCTGAAATGCAGGTACGAAGAGGGCCATCCATCATTCCTATCTCAATTAGGACAAAATATCTTGCTGGAGAGGATAAGAGAAAGAGAGCAACTTAAGTGAAGTCAGAAACATGAAGAAAAGTTAAGCTGCAAACACCTGTACTAGACAAGCAAGAGCTGCATTCAGTTCATGATATGTTGCTAGTTATTTCAGTTCCAGTTTCTAAATTTGGCTTACAAACTCTCCTGGAGACACACGCAAGGAGACAAAAAAACCCTTCTTTATTATTCCTCTTAGTGTTTATTGGAACACACAATACTTTCCAGAACAATTCACACACCCTCACATAGTAAATTCCCAGAAAACACAATTGTCATCAGTGGTGTCCTTGACTCGAATGAAAGGCTGACGTATCCACATGAAGAGACACACTACGTACTTTTATCCACGAAGACCTGCAACAGTTCAACCAATCTTTTCCCCTTTTTTTTTGTCCCTTTTGCAGTAATGTATATGCTGGCATTTACCAGCCTTTCCTCTCTTTTAATTAGTACAAAGCTACCACTCAAAAATACAGCCTGAGGCCAAGGAAATGCTGAGCATGGGGGAAAAAATCCTATGCCTTAGAGGGTAGAGAATATGGAAGATCTATTGTGACAAGATGCCAGAAGGGACCAAAAATAAACCACGATTATGATTTAATGGGATAAACAAAATGAATACTATCAGTTATGGAAGTAAGGATTTAATAGTAAAACCTAAAAAAGCTCCAGTTTGGCCCCAGTAGGAAATAGGAAAGACAAAGTCTTCATATTCTTGAGGGCTCTGTGTTTAATGTCATCTATTTGGGCCATGGGAGAAAGACACATTCATCTTATGAATTAGTCAGCTTTTCAGAAATTGTTTTCCACCACAACTTTCAGAGACTTGATTTCAATCCCATACCATGTTCTCATTTTTAGGAAACCTGGCCTTTTCCTGCCAGGTTATGAGTGCAGGGGAAAACATTACATCTGCTCTGTCCAGCTGTCTCCCCTGCTGTCCTGTCACTCCTGCCCCAGCTTTGCTGTCCTCTATCCAGCACACCAGCAGACACACTAGGTTTAGTATCCTTTGGGGAGAAAACACTCTCCCTCAATCCGCACTCACCAAAATCCTTTCTACTGTCTATCCACAACCTTTCCAAAAGCTTACATGGTATTTTTTTTTGATAATTTGGGTTTTGATTTTTTTTGAGAATGAAAATATCCATTTTGCCATGTATCATGTGTATTAAGATGAGAAACGGAATTCTCTGGAATTGGACTATTGAACCAGTGAGACTATTCGTAATTTTAATGTTTTCAGAATGTGACTGAAGTTACAGTGATAAGTAAGAGAAAATCAGAATCAGGCCTTGCTTTGCAAACAAGTATTGCAAAATCTCTAGTAGACAGATTTTGTCAGTTCAAGCAGTTACCTCTGAACAGTTGTTTTCTGTTAGTATACGTCCTTGGCTCGTAGTCACCAGTACCCTAGAGTGCACATCTATTCCCTGAAGAGCAGCATTATATTACAGCTCATCTCTCTGGGATTCAATTCAGATCGACATCCAGATCTATAGAGTTTAATCTTAAGGTTAAATGTCATATGACACTTGATAAAAAATACGTTACAATTGGTTGATACATATGAAGAAGTTTTCCTGTTCAAAATCTTCTCTCCACTGTCTATCTCTCTCTGTTCTGCACCACAAAGGTAAGAATTCTAGACAATTTGAGAATACACCTTACAAGAAACCACTGCTGTTGCTTTTTTTTATCTTCTCTCTCTGCCTGGCAGAAAGACACTCATAGACACACTCCAGGAGACTGGACACTGGAGACTAAGACCTTTGCTGTTTCTCCTTTTCCCCTAAGCCTACAGTATCAACAGCATTTAGACTATGCTGCTGTGGACTGTATTTGAAGTACTGACATACTTCAAAACAAGGGAAGAGGAGTACACCTGGCAGTTTTAAACTTCAGTCTTGGAATAAAACCGTCTCCATTTCGGACGGGCCCTCCGGTAGAAAAGGCACCACAATGATTACATTTTCCTCCCTTGCATACAACCTGAGCATTATTAAATGCTTGTAAGATCACACACTGCAGGCGACCAAGGCTGAGCAGACACAGCAAATTCAGACCAAAGCCTAGAACTGTGAAAAACACTGAAAATCTGGAACCCTCCTCACGGCCAAGGCCTAGAGGCAGAGCCAGGGTACAAGCTGAAGCCAAAGACGGGAATGGAGCAAGCTGCCAGCGGGTGGGAGCCAGCGCCAGGTTGCGATCCGAGGGTCAGGAGCCAAGCCAGGAGGCAAGCCAGAGGTCAGCAGCAGCTGCCAGGGGCTTGGAGCCACGACAGCCTTCAAACGCCGAGCAGCTGAGGAGCAAACGCAGACACGGCCTCAGCGCCCAGCAACTAACTGCACCCGACACACGCGTGATCCATCACCCTGCTGAAGCATAAATGAGCAGAGCTCCGTCACTCAGTCATCTCCAACACTCGTCACTAGTGCTGGGTCCAGGTCCGAACCCAGCTGCCCCAACCCAATGAAACTGCAAACGAGTACTTCACAGCTACCTACTCACAGGGTGACAGGAGGAAAGGGCTGCAAGTAGCATCACTTTTTTTTTTTTCTCCCATAGGTCTGAATCAGTTTGCTGACATGTTCATTGCATTTAAAGCATGCCTGTGGCTTTGCTTCCTCCTATCTTTGGCACGGAGAACTGTAGCATCTATTACTACAGCTATATATCAGGAAATGGGATGGCTAGATGACCAACACAGAGATCAAACAGAAAAAAAGTTATAGGCTCAAAACTACTTTGGGAGTGAGTTTCATCAACAAACTTGTGTCTGTGAAAGCAGATATTCCAGTACAGCAATTTAGGAAGCTGGGCCTTTTATCAATAATTCGACTGTCATACTTACTACAACAAAATTTAGGAGAAAAGCCAATGTACAAATACATCTTTGTGGACAGTGACAGCCAAACAGCCATCATAACAGCATAAATAACTTGCTCTCTTCTAGAAAGTCTACGCACTAAGAACTACAAATGTCAGAAATCAGGGCAGAAGAACAGAACATGTTATCATAATCTCTGGTTAGCCAACAGAAAGGAAAACTATTAACTGCATCCAAGCTATAGATGTAACAAGAGTGCTTATCTAACAAGTAGGCTAATAAACCCAAGCAGTGGAGGAATGAACCAAAAGAGATAATTAGAGTGCATTGCACTAATATGTCCAAAGCTCATTCAACTATAATTAAAAGTGCAGATAAAATAGAGCTGTCTGATTTGCTCTGCTACCTGGCATTTTCCAGAATTTCACCCTCCTTGTATCAACTGTGAAACAGATTTTAGTAAGATGCATATATTTGCCTTTAATAATAGTCTTGAGCTTTTATTTCCTGGAGTTGTCAAATTACAGGCTGCTTAGCAAGAAACAAGTGTTAACACTATCAGTCTGCACAGTCATTGAGAGACAGTGTCTACATGCAGTTCCACATTTCCTGTTTGCAGCAACTGACCCAGGTCAGGCGCATGTTTGCATACCAAGAGATAGGTGATCTTCCCACTTTGTTATCTTTGGGAAGAGCTTGCAAGTGTGCAGAAGGCTGAATTAAGTCTGGGTTAGAGTTTATAGTGGCTTCTAATCTTCAAACATATATGCACACAGGTGTGAAAAAGGTAGAGGAGTCAGAGGAAAGGACTCCTGGGGTAAGAAGATAGATTGGTTCAGCTGTTTAACAGGACTCATAATCAAGATGAGTGTAACAAACCAATACTAATCTTGGTTACTTTACATAGCCCTGCTTTGTCCTGGACAATGCATGTTACGTATGACATTTGATTTCATCAAAATGATACAGAAACTCAACTACAGATTTCCTTTTAGAGTGGGTCGATGAGGGAGGAGCGGTAAGCGTGCGGGTCTGCACATACTCATGTGTGTGTATGTGATATTTTAGAGAGAAAAGGGAAAAGGATCAGAGGTGTCAAAAATAAACAGGAAAGATATCTTATCTAGTTTTGCTTGTAAAGACCCACACTATTAAAACATAAATGAACTTCCTCTCCAGATGAAATAAATTTACATCATTAACATATTTCTTTGCCAGAAACTGTACAGGTACCTTTATTTCCAGCTAATTTCCAAAAATTGAACATTATTTTTAAAGTAAAAAGCATTTTGAGAAAGTGTCAGCCATCCTGCAGTTTTACAAAAGGATTTTGAGCCCAACCCTTTTCGTCTTGCACAGAAAAAGTGGAACAAGACTCAGCGATACCAATGAACAGTGTATTGGAGTTATAGCCTAAGAGAAAGCCTAACCAAAGTACAGGCTCATAGAACCACAAAATACATCTCTAGATTGGTCTAGGGATCTTCCATCATTATCACAGTGAGATCAAAGAATAGCAGACTTACTTTAATGACTCTAGTGACTGCCAGGTATCTTTTTGAGTTTTTAAGTTTACCACAATGTCAAAGAGACAGGATGAGGGAAAAAAATACAAACACATGGTTTCCAACTGTTTTAAAATACACTAAGAGTTGAAAGTGATAGCAGCTTATCAAAACCTCCCAAATAATGGCTGTTTCTGTAGTCTGTAAAAGAAACCAATAGTCAGGTTTCAGGAAGGCTAAGGCCTTAGGCTTTCACGTGACAGTCCTTACTAAGGACAGCATAGGCTCTAAGATAAAATTTCTTCAGTGAAAGAGGCTGTGAGAAGATAGCAGAGAGATGGTAAGGGAATGGAAGAGAAGGGAAGGGGAAGGGGAAGGGGAAGAGGAAGGGGAAGGGGAAGGGGAAGGGGAAGAGGAAAGGGAAGAGGAAGGGGAAGTGGACAACTCTGGTGTCTGTGGGAGTTGTGCTAAGGCAATAGCCGCAGTATTTCCTAAAACTGCTCAGAGACTTGCTTAGTTCCTTACTGAAGTCCCTTCTTTTTTGGTTTTGGAGGCCTAAGTGATTCTTGTTCAGTACTAAAAAATATGTAATATCAGTAGCAGTAGTAAAATAATCTGTCCTGGATTCGTTAAACAGGGCAGAGTAATATATTTTATAAAGAAAAAATATAAATTTTGTAATAAAGTAATGTTTTCTAAAAAAGTATACCAAAGTAATATACTTCAAAACATCTAGGAACAGTTTACTTAGACCACTTCTGAAGTCTGGAAGAATGAAAATAGCTTTCAATCTGTTATTTAGCTTGAGGTCTAAAAATACTTTGTGACAAGTTTTTGACATATGTCCTACAAGCAGAAGCTAACTTCTCTACAGAAGAAGAATCTGACTGCTATAAAAGCTGGATTGGTTGTTAACAACACAGGTGTCCCTGTAATTTCACAGCTGCCTGGAGAGTTCATCAGGTAACTCCTCACTTAAACATCAGCAAGTGCTTGGAGGCAAAACCATCTGGGATGAAAAGGACTCTCCCAGTAAAGTATTTCCTTGCTTGTAAATCCTACTAATTTATGACCCTATGTTAATGCCTCAAGCTCTTTGAAGAACTATTACATAAATCTTTTTTAACTGCATTATCATCTCTCGCACACAAACCATAATTTATTCTGAGGACTTCAAAGGTCATCAGTTATCCTGGCTGCAGCTCCAGACCGACACAGCAATCTATTAGAAACAGAGACACGTTTCCCAACAAAGTTTTTTACTTTAAATTACCAGTTGACTGAAACTGTTAAGTGCTCAATCTCAGACAAATAGTCTTCATATTTTTAGCATCTTTTAATGCTTCTGTTCAGCTTCTACACTGTATTAAGACATCAGCAATGTTCCTCATGGCTTGTATTTTTCAAGGATTAAACAATAACCACGTTATGATATGTTAATGTGTATTTTGACCTTGCAAAGTCATTCCAAACAAACACGGAGAACAGAACACACACCAGGACTGAGCTGCTTCTGCTTTGTAAATATATTTAGAAGAAAGGCAGACTTTTCCAAGTATTTTAGGCAAGTTTTTTTTTGTTCAATAGAGATCTGCTAGCTTTACAGCCTGTTTATATCCTCAGTTTGAATAGCCTGTCTGTATCAAAAGGATAAAACTTCCCTAAAAATATTTTGAATGTTTTTCATGGAAAGTTCAAAAAAAATCTCCAGAGGAACTAGAAAAGTATACAACTGAAAGAGAAAACAAATAAAAAAAAGGCTTGAAAGCAACTCAAACAAAGAGGGATTTACCAAATAAAAAAGGTGGCTCTAATGGCTGAACTCTCTTTATCAGTATTCTAACAAATAACATCTCTTGTGCTTTAAATATTTAATGTGAAATCCATGGATTTATATAGCTTACAAAATGCCAGAGGCTTATTATCTTTACAGATTGCATGACAGGAATATTCATATCATTTGATTCCAGTGTTTAAGACAACAGGAATTCCTCCAGGTGCTAATGGTAGATAACTTGTATGCTGCTTCAATAATCTACTAATTATAGAATCCCTCAGGTAGAACAATGCCATTAATCTGATTAAATTATTTATATTTCTGGAAAGCAAAATCTTATTAGGTCCTTAGCATTTGACACTGTATATTATGCAGCCATGTCTGTAGCTTATGGTGTGGAAGAAAAGGTCTCCATTGCAAAAGCTAGAAAAGGATAGGAATGTCTCATCTCCTAACTTGTTGTGCCACTTATATATCCCAGGTCATTCCTTTCCATGCATAGGATGTCCATGCAGAACACTATAATGCTCCATATATTGACAATTATTTGTTAAGCATTTATCCCATATCTCACGTTCACAGGAAGCAATTTATCAGCAAACCTGCAGATGGATTCAGTCGCACCCACAGTGGTCTAACCATGCTACCACATATGAACTACATGTCCTAGCATAAGATCAGTCACTGCCTAAATTAAAGTGACAGTTGTCTTTTTGATTAAGTACAGCAAGAAAAACACAAATGCACTGCAAGCTTGCATAAAGCACGGTGAGATCCCATTTCAGCACCTATGGTTTCCAAACAGGAGCAAGCACATGAGAATGAGAACTGGTGTCCACCTTAACTTGTAACTTAGAAGTGGTACCAAAACCATGTGCTAATTTAAGATATCAAAATTAGAATTTTTGCTAAATATTTTCTGAGACAAGCACCCAGCTTCTTTTTACCATAGGTAAGATATTATTTGTTTATGAATTTTAGCTAGAGATTCCACTGTCACCTCTCTACACTCTTGCAGGGAGTACCTCACGTAAGTGCTGCTATACAGCTCCATTTGCTGCTTACCTTCCTGAATTTGAACTACAGCTAGTGCAATTTTGTAAACATAAAGGTGTTCTTGTAGTAAAAAAACACAATCAGCACTACATTAGTAGTTATTTAAGTATTAAGGCATTTAAAGAACTCTTAAGAATACGATTTGGTATTGCACCTGTTCTGCCTGCTCACAGGTAGAATAATTTACCACATAATATCAAGTTGCCTCAGTAAGCCATGGTTCTGTAACCCATGCAAACATTTATTTATGGACAAATTTAATACAATGGGAATTCCTGTCTGCTTAGGGTTAAGAACAAGTTTAAGTATTAATTGCATCCTTTCAAGCAAAAGATTGAGTATCTTGCTTTTATAAAACATCAACTAGCATTATCACTTAAATTTTCCCATTTTAAAAAACTAAAATATTCAAGCAGAAAATGAATAAAATAGAAAATGCTAAGATTGCCACTGTGTACAAACAAAATATAGCATAACAATCCCTTCCTTCTCTAAAAACCTGTATCTCTTACATCGTAGATCTTGCAATAAAATTCAGTTTTGATAGCAGAAGTAACTCATACAGTACATATAATATCAAATCAGCCAATCCAAATATTACAGAAACATGCCCATACTGTACTGCTAATTTTATTTAAAAAGCCATTCTTTATTCCTTCACCTGATTTATTAAAGCCCTTCCTCTGTGCTGTAGTAGGTATCCATCAAATGCAAAGGATATCTGGAAAGAAATTCAAATTTTCAGCTGATTCTTATAACAAGTAATAATTTAGTTTTGTGAGTCATCTTACTTTCTGGGAACAACAAGAAAGAATGTAATAACAGATTTACTTCTGTTCCACACAAATTTGGTCATATAAAATGTAGGATTTTCATTATAGTGAAAGCGAGAAAAAAGGATCCTCTTCATCCTCCAGCTAACAGCTCCTCTAGTGAGTCACAGCAAAAAGTAGCCTTGCACAAAACACGGTATCTTTCTCTCAGGCCAGACTCCCTGCTTGCTGATCTGGCATAGTATCACTGCAATTAATTAACCAACCATCGTTTGTATCACGAGAAAGTTTGGCGCTCTCTTCATCGACAGGCTTCTGATGTGCTTCTTGGGAACAGATTTTCCTAAGGAAGCTCAATGTGGATGGCACAGATCTGAAGAGCAGCCTATACCTGCTAATATCACGATGTCAGTAGACTTCCACAAAGTCTCTTAAGTGAGAAAAATCTCCGTTCTCTCAGAGACATTGACTTGAATCATTGCCAGAGGAAATTTATAGGCCATCTTGGAGTTGTGAAAGTGATGATGCTTCCATCTGCCTTAAATCAGAGAGGTACCAAGCAAGCTCCCACAATCAAAATTCATTGCTCAGTTGGACAATATGCTTTAGGTTAGACATCTGAGCCCAGAATTGTTAAATTCAGCTACCCAGTGTTCTAAAATTGTGCTAGAGAAACTGAGAACCCAGCACTTTTTTTCTGTTAAAGTGTTTCTCTTTCTTTCTAATGGCATTGCTTTTCTGTACTTATAAAAATTGGCCTTGTGTTGGCCTTGCAAGCCATGAGCACAAGCATGACAACGTGGCCTCACCTGCAGAGTGCAGAAACATCGTCAAGGGGAAGAATGCTGATAGAGCTCAGACCAGACTACCAAACTGAATAATTTAGTGAAATACATAATGATTTATACCAGCTGAAGATCTAGTCCAAAAATTCCTGGAAATCCTAGCCAAAAAAATGATTCAGGAGTTTCGACATTTAATGCTTACGAAAATCCTGTCTGCAGAGCAACAGATGCACAGAAGCCAGCAGACATTTTCTGGGATCACCCTCAGTGTTGCTCAGGCCAGGGAGGACTGATTTTTTTTGCATTACAGTAAGCATCTGCTAACTACCCAAGTTTGCAGAGAAGAAAACAAAACAAACAAACAAATAAAATAAAATAAAATAAAATAAAATAAAATAAAATAAAATAAAATAAATAAGAATTCTTTAAATCTTGAGGTACGTTTTTTATTTTATTTTTATTTATTTTTATTTTTATTTTATTTTTATTTTTATTTTACTTTATTTTATTTTATTTTATTTTATTTTATTTTATTTTATTTTATTTTATATTATTTTATTT
>VWPW01025575.1:0-12835 GCA_013389825.1 Crypturellus undulatus | reverse complement strand
TTTATTTTATTTTATTTTATTTTATTTTATTTTATTTTATTTTATGTCAACTCTATAGCTGTATGCATAGATACACAACACAAGGCATTACCCAGCACGGACAATCTCTTTGCAAAGTCTGCTATAAGTGAAAGAAAGTCAAACACTGTAAGTGGATAGAGAAAGGCCATTAGTAGGTGCTAAAGGATTGTGGCCCTTTTTTTTTTCTTTTTTTTATGATTTTCTGTGTCCATTAACTGACAAATCTCAGAACCATGACTTTTATTCACCTGTGAAATGCTACATCACTCATCAAAAAAGCCACAAAACTCACAAGCAGAAAATGCAGTATTGATTATTATACTTATTAGACTCAATGAGAACAGAAAGAAAAAGGAGAGGAAGAGCTTTTAATGCTGCTGTCGTGTTCATAATGCTCAGCGTCCAAAGAGCTTATTCCTGCATATACTCAGGGTGCATTATGCTCCACACAAGGATAAAAGTGATAGGAAGTAGCTTAAAACTACACTGCCACCATGTCTTATATATCTTCTGTGCTACAGCTCTCTCCCAGTCTTTTGCAGATGAGGTAATGAACTCTAGTTGTTGTGTAAGGATGGGAATATGAAAATGTCATTCCTTTCAAAACTCTTTTACAGCTTCAATTTCAAAATTATACAAAGAAGGGATCCTATATATATCCACCCTAAACAAAAAAAAAAAAAAAAAAACAACAAACAAAAAATCCAGAAACTTCATCATAGAAGTTGTTAAAGATTTAATTCCTAAATATTATTTTTCATGCAAGCACACTCCTTTGATGCCTCAAGTCAAACTGCACAGGCAGACAAAATATTGCTTGAACTGCTTGCAAGTAGAAAGGTTTGGAGAACAGAGAGAGCAGAGGGCAAGAAGGAGCTAACAGAACACAAGACGGAACAGCAAAGGGCAGGATGAGCAGATTAACAGATGTAAACTGCCAGAATTTCCTTGGCACCAACAGGACTGAAAGACAGTTGACACAGATGAGAGCTGCCCTAAAATAAGAGAGAGAGAGAAAGAGAGAGAGGGAGACTGAACAGAACATCTATTTCATAAAGCTTAGTCTAAATCAAATCTTAGCTGAAATTAACTGAAATTTAGGTGTTCAGGTGTATTAAGAGATCTTACCTCTCCAAGCTCTCCAAGGTGGGAGTGGAATCAATTAGGGAGGGAATTTCTGTTCATAATCTGGTAAAAAACATCTGTGAAGTCAGAAACACCCCTCTGCAACTTGCACTACCTTTACTGGTAACAGTCGCAACAGATGCACAGTTTGTCAAGGGGGTTGGCTCAAGTTTTTTTCTACATGACTGCTTACTTGCTTTGCATTTACTATTATTTTTGGCATATTAAATAATTCTGTGTGTGTGTGCCAAACAGGGAATATATAGTACTGCACATTTAAAAAATAACTGTGCTCTTACATCATCAGCAACAGGCATGTAGTTCTTGTATCTCTTGCTCATTCAAAATTAAATAACCTCAGGTACAAAATAATTCGCATTTCAGTCACTGAAAGGAAAAAAAAAAAAATCCAATTCTCAAAATTGGAATATGCTCAGGCAGCTCTGCTGCCTCTAGCAAGATGACACCTGATGTTCCTTATAGGATTTAACAACAAATATCTGCAAGCATGATTGAACTCATTAGATATCTGACTGTGTTCTTTTCTCCTATATCATTCTTTGGCCTGATTTTCCATCCAGAAAAACATTGCTATTAGTATCACTCATACTCACTCTTGTTTTTTTTAATCTGCAAAGTATATTGTGCCTCAGTCTATTTGATTGCTTCTTCAGATTAAATTGGTATGAAATGTAGTAGGACAAACACTGGTAAGCCCTACTGACGAAAGTTGTCATCTCAGATAGCTATGGCCCATTTCCTTAAAAGATTATAAATTCAAAGATCATTTATAATAAAACCATCATATCACACAGTTACAGGAGCATAAACTAATATAAGTTGGAAAAGACTCTATCCAAGTATAAACTGCTATTATATCCACTTGTATATGGTGAGAAAGCTAAGGACACTCATCTCAGTTCAACATCCATATGTGCAAACTCAAAGCAGTTTCCTTGCAGTAGCTTATAAATTATGACAGCATTGATAGCAATCGACCTTGTATAGAAAATTTTGAAACCTATATAACCACTATACTGAAAAATATCTCAGTGTATTATACTTCTCTTCAATTTACATACTTATTTAATTCACCTTCAGAATCAAAAAGTGCATTATTTAATAGAGAGTAGAAGAGCAGACTCTACTTCACAGTTCTCGCTGGACCTGAACCTACACTTGCAGAATAACCTACACACCATCAACTAAATGTATCATTCCAAAAACATGCCGAACTATAATAAAGGCGTGCGGGCAAATGTAGTCCTTATCTTTTTATTGCTTGGTTTAGTTCCTGCACACAAGCTGAACACAGCCTTTCAGCGGGCTTGGCGGAAAGGGAGAAATGAGTCTGCCTGTTCCCCCAGAGAAGGAAATCAGCTCTGAAGCAATAGGAATGTGATTGTCTATTCTTTTTATATTTTCTATCCCTAATTTTCATGGTGGGATGACCAACTATTTACAACTACTTTTTTTTTCCCCTTAGCGGTCTATAAACATCCTTTCAGTGTCTTCTTGATACTTCAGATTATTCTGCAATACTCCTTTGTTCTCAGTTTCCACCAGGTGATTTCAGTCTGTATGTAGCACACAGATCAGCAGAAATGCTGATCTCCCTACACCACTTCCAAACCCACACAACCCAGCCCACTGGACTATCTTCTAGTCTTCCAGCTGAGGGATAATGCATAACTAAGGATGGTAAGTAAAGATGAGACAAACACCGAGGTTTAATTCTCTAATGTTAAAGCTCCCCAAGGGTGCATTATCAGCATTTAAAATATGTGTAATTAATTCTAATTCTAATCCTGTTCAGAATTTGCATATAATGAACCAGCCTAATTTTCTTTGGAAAAATATAACTTGCCAAATGCCTGTTGGTCACTATATGTGACACTCTTCGTGTTTACTGAGGGGTCTTTTTGACATGAGTAGATGTCCCAAGCTGTTTGGAGTTGTTACTGAACTTGTTTACTGAATTGTAAAGCTCCACACAGAAGACAGAGTTGAAGAATTTTCTAATTAATTTTTTGATTAACCATAAAATTTCATAATTGAATAAGATCTAAAAATTCTCTTGTTGCTAAAACTGTTATTCACCCAGAACCTGCTTTTGAGCTCAAGCCTGAAGAACCCACTTCTCTAGCACAGTCACAACATGAAGGAGGTCTTCGGCGTGGGGCTTTAAGTCTTCAATCCCTTATGCCTTCTCACAACTATTGAGCAGATTTTCCACTTGATCTGTTGAGCCTGCAGCGGCCGCTGGTGTCCTCATGGTTCAACAATGGACAAGAGCACTGCGTAAAACAGAGATGAGCCCCAAAACTCAAAGACTGTGGAGGAAATGAAAGCTTGTAAGCAGGGCGACCAAGAGGATAACTTAGAGTTTGGGCTCATCCACTCAATTTCATTCTGAAATTTTCCAAGAAAAGCCTTTACTTATTTTCTAAGGTCTTTATATTTTTTTTCTTATATAGCAAATCTTGTCATTTATACTTCTGGTTTGGGAAAGTCAGGATTTCTGACTTTCTGATCAGCTGTCATCTTGTCCTCCCTTAAAGGAGTCAAATCATTATCATGAGAAAAGAAGCAGCTTTTCTGTGAATACCACCTATGCAGACAGCTTTTTCCTTTTTTTCTCTCACGGGTCCATCCAGTGTTTTTAAAATAAGAGGTCTAATGTAGGGGCGGTGGGGTAGGGGTTACCTTGGAGATTTTTATTCCTTCCAAAGGCTACAGGACTGGTAAAGCAGCTCAATGCCTGAACAGGCTTCAGATACGCATGTAGTTTGGGACATGTTTACCTCCCACTCTATCCAAGTGTGAGGAAACAGGCAAATTTCTCCAGCTGAGCCGGGTTTACCACTTGCACAATGAGAGCAAGGAGGACCTTCAAGCAGCTCAGGTCTGAGCAAAAGGAAACATTTAGCCAGTGATGCTGCATACCTGATTCCCTGCAACAACTCTGGGAAAAGCTGGCATCCCTCGTTGATGCCTTCCACATTATAGGGGCCATTTTAGGTAGCAGGCACCTCACTCAATATGTAGTGGCACAGGCTCAGAGACACTCAGTCACAGGCTTTTCTCACAGTTTATTTTCCCAAAAAAGTTCCTTATTCTACTCTGCTGCCACCATCCATCGCAAATCTTAGAGGAGATGAGAGAGTGCTGCCAGCTGGCACTGAGCTGACCCATGACCAGTTGTGGCCACATGGGGAGATGAGGAGATCCAGGACTAACTGGATTTAGTCATAAGATAATTCTGGTGTTTATGACCACATGTCTGTGACAGGCATTACTCAGAGAGGCAAGCTGTGCCAGGAGAAAGGAGATTAAGTTTATAACAAAGCCCGAAACAATAAAAATAAATCCAAGTTTGGGGAGGGAGATGTACACATTTCTTTCTCACCTAGACGTGACTCATCAGGATTTTCCTTGCTTTGCAGCCCAAGAAGTCACTTCAGCACTTCCCTATTTCCCGCAGTCTTCTCCAACCTTTTTCCGCTGCCTTATGAAGCCACGGCAAGCCAGGACTTCACAGCTATGTGACTCCTGATGCATCCAGCTGGAAATAGCACAAATAACAAAGTATTTTTCAAGGACTGCCCTTGTACGGCTGCTGAATAACTTTCTGTCTGCTAATCGGATCAGTTTTCACTCCACACCGTACTACCCGACCACTTTTACAAACATGACTTCACTTTTGTCACAACCCTGACGCAATGAGGAAGTATTATTACCATCATTTTACAGAGGTGCAGAGAGATTAAGCCATTGTTCAAGGTCAGAGTCAGCAGCAGAGTCCACAGCTGAAGCCATAAAACCTGAAATCTTGCAACTTGAAAAAACACAGTCATATGCTGTCTCTGTGACAACTCTGATGCTGCATAGGACAGTTTCCAGGATGGTCATGTTACGCCTCTTCTCTCTGACCTTAATGGTGGTTTCCCAGGCTTGTAAATATCAGAACAAGAAGAGGAAAGTATTATAAAACAAGTTTATCTTTAAGGCTAAGAAAAACCTGCAGACTAACTACACACTAAGACCTCAGGGGATTGTACAAACAAGTACTGCATTGTGTACATTGAAGCTGAAGGAAAATAGTTTGTCTATAAAGGAAGAGGACTTCAAAAGTATAGCAATGACCAAAGAACCACTGATGAATTTCTTTAAAATAAAAAAGAGGCAAAAGTCTAAGCTCAGGAAAAGGTCAAACCAAAAGGTCTAACATGATAGAAAAGCAAAAAGGCACAAGATTCCCAAACACAAAATATACAAAGATGGGCAAAAATGGAGATAATTAGATTCAAAAGCAAGAATAATTAAGCCAATGAGCTTTTTAATGGAAAACTTATTCTAATAGGAGTGAGGCTTGACTCATTTTTTCACTCAAGTGAAATTTGAGTGTCAGTAATTTACACCTACATTTTAAAATTCTCAACTGCAATTTCACTTTTGATTCTTGCATTTCCCTTCAGACTTCTTTAGCCCACAAAAACATCTTCCTGGCAATAGACACTGGAAAAGCCAGGTGTCATCCCAAGAGGGCTGAGATAGTCAAACTAGACCTAGAATCTGGGAAGCAATCATAATCTGTACAGTATATTTAGGGCCTTAGTTTCTATGGCAGATGTAGAGTGGAGTAGCCAGTCACTTAAAATGCTTTAAGAGTAAGTACACAAAACACATCATTGCATCAAAAATAAGAACTGGAATATTGACTAGTGACATGTTGGTCCTTTGATATCTCTACGCTCACTGGAAGTTAAACCTTAGCGATTTTCAGTTGCTTCAGAAATACTTAAATGTTACTCTGATAAATATTTTGCATTCATCAGCACAGGTTACACAGCCTATTTTCCTAATAGGGCACTTACTTAAACATTAATCATAACACATGCTGGCAAAAGTCTAAGCTCAGATCATTCCTTGTTGATTTGCCCAAAGCTTCACTTATCTCCTGAACATTTTTATCTACAAAGCTATTGTGGAGCTTGAATGAACCTGAAATTTCAAAGAAACTTAGGGAAGCAAACATGTATGACTGGATCAGCAGCTACTGAAGACATACTTTATTCATAAAACCACATCCTCTTACACATGAGGATATTAGATACAGGACACAAAACTGTACTTACCTGTACGGACAAGGCAGATGATTTCTCTTGCTGCAACAAACAGCAATCTGAGCCTCTGTTATTTTGACGTATCCAGTGATGAATAGATTTTGTTCGGAGTTTATCTTGAAGATGCTCTGGATAAGTGCATGACTCAGTTTTAAACAGTGTCTGTCACACCTACAGCCGCTTTGACCAGCGGCCTTCCTGCCCTCTTACCTAACTCCAACCAAGGGGCTAAGGAAGGGCACTGCTCTTCCTTGCATCTCATGAAGACACAGTCTTTGCAGGACTCTGTGATCCCACACGCCATCTCAGTACAATGCAGCATATAAATAAAGCAGTGGTGGTGTGCAGGTATGGTAGCTCTCTGTCTTATAACACCATTAATTACTACAGAGGTACTCAAAACACACTGGTCATTGCAGGACTTGACTTGTTTGGTAGCTGTTAGCAGTAGTGCTAAACGTGATAGCAGACACTACTCAATGGCTTCTGAGGCTGTGGTTATAGTTGTTATATATAATAGTTTAATATATATGTATACATATACATACTTGTTACATACATAGAAATACTTGTTAACTTACACTGGTTACACTGCTTGTAATGTGCAGAGTGAGCACGGGGACCACGGACTGACCAGCAGCAACAACTACGTTGTACGTTTTCTTTGCAAGTCTGGCAAAGAACCACAGAAGAACTTAGGTTGGAAAGGACCTGTGATGGTCTCCCCCTGCTGAAAGGAGGGCTAACCTCAAAGCTCTTGGGTCAGGGAGTTTTGACACCACATGAGAAGTTGTGTTTTTCTGTGGTGCTTCAGGAGAAGTCCGGCTCCTTCTTGTCTATACCTCCAGTGCCTGCAGCATGGATACCTAGGTACCAACCTGTGAGCCAGAGTTGCTTCAGCCGTGACATAAAACTTGCACCTCATCATAGGAGCAGAACAGACTAGTCTGAGAGCTGCAAAGTTCGGATCCCAGTGCACCAAAATCCAAGCCCAACATTGTCCTCATATTGAGGCTGTGGTCCTGTAGCGCAAGAGTGGAGCTACAGTCCCAAGGGGGCTCTAGGATTAGATTTTAGCTCGGAAAGGCCTGGCCCCTTCAGTGAGAAGTGCCTTGAACCCTGCATGCCCATCTGAGCCACCTCCCAGCCCAAGGAAACAAAGCTGCCAAAGGAGCCCTGGAGCCTGGACAACTGGTAACAGCCCCACTGCAGTGGGCATTGCCACTTACGTTGTTCATAAAGAAGTCAAAATGACATGACCACAGGTTAAATGAGATAAACGTATCATGATTTATTGATCATCATTAGCAAAACCAGGCTGAAAAGAAACATTCCACTGCAAAGTAGAGACACCTCTTCAACAGAGAGTACGCAGAACACTACCACATCTTGCAGCACGGCCAAGACGCTGCTCCCTCGCGATGAGACGTTAGTTTTTCTCATTTCCCTTGGGGCGTTCTTTATTTCCTTCAAAAACCACAAGCTGTCTGCAGTTCTGCTAAACACTTGCACGCACCTTCCTTCCCCTCTCTTTTAAAAACAATCGTTTGTCTTTTAGTCTTGAATCTTTAATGTAACATTTTCATTTTTCAGGTAAAAGCAGCCTGAAATGCTGCAAGTGTAGACCTCAGCTGTCCTCAGGAAATTCAAAGTGCCTAAGCTAAGCTGTTCTCAGTTTCAATAACGTGGGTGTGGGGAATTAACACTTGTCACATTTATCTTATGTTAGAGTATTACAAACGTATCACTGAAACCATGACAATCTAACAAGCTGCCAACATAGATTAGTCCTACCTACCTTTCACACAGCATTTTAGCTGCATCCCTCAAAGCACGTTTCAGAGCACCGTAAGCAACCTCACATTTAGCAAGCAGGGGCAACAGTGATGGTGCCATGGCCAGCCCAAGTCTGCCCCAGAGGGCAGTTCCCAGCCACAAAATGCCGATGGTCACGTCCTTTCTCATCAACAGAGGGTTCCCTGCTGGAGCCCACTTCCAGAGACTGGCTGCCTCCTTTTAATTTTTTTGTTGACTTCTCTGGGTCTTCTTTCCAGCTCTAGCACACTACTACCATATTTTGAGTCCCAAAACAAACCCAGTCTTGCTCTTGAAACTGGTGGAAATCTTCCCAAGTTATACCTGGAAAAGGCAGGTACGACTCCAATCCATGATGTGCTCTATATGAAAATGACAGTAACCATATATTTCCTTATTTCCAATATTTCCTTAGCAGTTAATTGCCACCAAACTGTTTTTTAGCCAGGCATTCTAGTCTGATGTTCTACAATATATTTTCCTTCACTAGAGAATATTGAAGCTTTCTTTAGCAATCATCTACAACTGATGACAGAAAAGTTAAGTAGACAAAAAAAAAATCTTTTTTAAAGCAGATTTAAAGATCCTTTTGACAGTAGACTATGAATGAGGTTTATGCCAGTGTAGAGGTGAGATGGCAAAGTGAGCAGAACCACTCAGCTTTAATGGTTTATTCCAGAACTTCCTGGTGAGAAAACTAATGGCTTCAACAAGCAAAATTCTGCATGAAGGTTTTCTTGAAAAAAGTTTTTGTTAGCAGATCTGGAGATTCAAAATAGAAATTGTTTGCCACCTATACATACGCTACTTATAAAAGGGGATGTATTTATAGCATGTATATAGAACTACCATTAACAGCTTTGAAATCCTACATATCTGGTATGCTTGAAGCATAGCCTAAAAGCATCCCTGAGAGGATGACAAAACTATCTGACATCTTCACGCTCAGTACTGCTTATTTGGTCCCAGCAACATTTACCTATTTGCTAAAGAAGGGACCCATGAAATAGCCTGTGTTGCCTGTTCTTCATTAACTTCTCAATGTTCACTTACTTGATTTAAAATTGACCGGAGTGGGAAACAAAATTCTAACCTAGGTGTCTAGGCTAACGCACTGAACAATAATGTGAAAAACATTACAACCTGCTTTTGAATGGACTTTCGTAGCTTCATATCAACGACAGGGTTTAAAACAATTGCACTTCCTTTTCAAAACTACTCTGTATCTTGGGGCAAAATGGCAAAATGAAAAGGGAGGAATGACACTTTTAAGGGAGAAATGAAAATATAAATATTCTACCAGGACATTACATGGGCTCTAGTTTGAAGATCTCACACTCACGTTTTCTTTTGCAGAACAGATATCCTAGTTAGACCACATTCTCCTGGGCTGCATCACTTGCCGCTCACAGCAAGTGAAGCCCAGTCCAGGCTTGTGAGCTGTTTGAAGAAGAGGGACCTGAAGATTGCAGCGTTTGAGAACAAAAAGAATTATATTTTAAATTAGAAAATTAAATTTGATATGGATGAAAAAAAACTTACTCTTTGTACTCTTTGTTTTTAGCTAGCCCTAGTTACAACCAGACCCCCTTTTTATTGGTAGAGAGCTAGTAGCTACTCAAAATGAATTTCTTCATTTAACCATTATAACAATTAACAAATTACCTAGTTTGATATTGATGTGAAGGTAAAATACACTTCTAGAGGAATTAATTTGCAAATTAGCAGGTTGCTAACTGTCTTGTACTACAATTTTCAGTTTGCCAGCCTGATATATAATGGACATTAAGAGAAAGAATTATAAATTTTGGCTTCCACCTCATAATTTTTTTTCCCCTTGAGATTTACTGTATATAACACAACAAATGCATGGAAGAAGTGGGAGTATTCAGTAAATCACACTTTAACTTCACAGCCAGGGTACCTAGAATTTCATGTTAAGTACTAGCTGTCAAAGAAGAAGTGAAGATGACTATCCGTATGTGTATATGTATTTGCCACTATGTAGATTTACAGCATGCAATTCATATTTTTCAAACCATTGGGAAACTGACAGTAATACTACAGTTTCTGGCTAAAAAAGGAATCCATTATTGTCCACAGGAAAAGTAAAAAGGAAGAATGTTATATACAAAGGACTTAAAGGGATATGAGATAGAACCTTCAAAACATGCCAGACTGAACTTTGTCAAAAGAAAAGAGAATGGGAAAAACACAATAAAAATAATCCCAAAGACTGTATATGGTTATTTATTCCAGCAAACAGAAGCACATGGTAGTTCACAGTCCTCTTATTCCCTGAGCTAATATTTGAAAAACACTGTATTCTAGAAGCAATTTCTGCAGTCCTCCATGTCTTCTTAGGAGAAAGGGAGAAAGTAAAATCCAGTCAGCATCATAAACTATATAAATAATATAGGAACTAAAATTACCAAAAAAAGGTATTAAGGTAATCACTATAGCGAACAGAAGTTTATGTAACATAGACAGATTTTTTTTTCTTTAGTGATAAAAAAACCCCTCAAAATTCAGGGTCAAAAAATACAGGGTCAAATTGCTCCCCAAGTTACAAGCTCCATTCTCCTTTCCAAGCAACAAAATCTGCCCTGTGGAAATCAAACTGTTCAAACTTTTGTCCCCAGTGTTTTTTCTTCCTATTCTCAGGATAGCTATCCTTCCTTTCACACATCTTTTTTCCTTATCACCTTCTCCAAATCCTACTAGAGAAGGCTAAGAAGAACACTCACACAAATTGAAGCATTTTTTTCCATGGAAAAACAGCAAAATTTTCTTATTTTCAGAAGAAAATGAACAAAAACCATTTTCAAATGCAATTAGGTTCTCTTTGGCTACCAAAAATAGCTTTTTCCCCTACTCTGTGCTTTCTTTAATAACATAAAGCACAGACTCTTCACAAAAGTATAAGCTTTCAGTTGAAAAATTTCATCCTACCAATCTCAAAAACTCTCAGTGAATAAAAGACAGTCCATACTTCAGTCCTGCAAGATCTTCAAAATCTTCTAGATGTTGGCAGTGCCACCTTTTAGGTTTGCATTCAAACCTCAAGACATATAACCTGTCAGACCTTATTTGCAATAGACTGTATTGCTCATACACCTCAGGGAAGGTGTACTTGAAAGGTGTACTTTGATTTTGATGACTAAAACAGAAATAGGCTTTTCTATTTAATGAACAGGTATGCAAGGTAAAGATAAGTTCTTCAAGCTGTCTCCAATTCAATTGTAGATGTAACTCTCAAAAAACAAAACAAACCACAACAGCAAACAAACAAAACACTTTGGAAATAGTTATTTGATGTATTTAAATACTGTAGCTAGTAATCTTTTCCACTAGGAACAAGAAAATTTTACTATATTCTAGCATTTTTTTTTCAAATACAGCTAAAATAACATCCACAATCACTATTAGTATCCATATTCCCAAATTATTACATATTTATCTAACAATAACAATCTTTGCCTTTTGCATTTTGTTATCTTCCATGCAATTAGCAACAGGCTTGTGAAAGCACAGTCATACCCCTCCAGCCTCTGAAAAACAAAACTAAAACTAGTACTGATGAGATTCAGCTTCCCTCCCAGAGGCTGAAAGCTGTGTAGATGCCTTTCACTGCAGCTAGGAAAAGTATTTCCCCTCTTTGCTTGCACTGAGTAACCTGGAGATATAATTTATGATGGATTCACAAACAAAATGGTCAATGGTTCAGTACAAACCAAACATAAGCAGACACATTTCTAAACCCGTCCGTCATGCTGCTTACACAATCTGTTGATCCATTGAACAAATATATGTTGAAAGATTAGACGGGAGTTGACTGCCATTCAGGAAGATAAATGTAGACTAGACTCATTTTCTGCCTGACTTAACACTTAAGGATTTGTATCAAAGGGGAGGGGGAGGGAATTCCAACCACCTAGATCTTTGGAATGAGATTATCCTGCCAAGGACCGCACACAAAGGTTCCTACCAGCCCTCTTTCACATATTGAACCATCTGTTTTCTGAATAAAATCACTAGGCAAGTGAACTGGTACTCAAGGAGCACTAATTCTGGCTATTCAGATTTTTTTTTTGTCTTGGCAGAAGAGGAAAAAGGCAGCAGGATGAAGTTGTATGTGGTCCAGCTCTAAGTGAAAAGCACTAGCTGTGCTGTCACAGTCTTTGTTATGCTGCTTTTTCACAAAAGAGTTGCAAGCTATCAAGCCAGAGAGAAAAACGAAGACCGTTAAGTGCAGGAAAAGCATTTACGCTGCCCAGGGCCATCCCTTGGCATATAACGGTCCTGGCCTTTACTCAGCTGTTCTTTGCCAACACTCCCTCTGGTTAGAGGAGGTGACAAGTTTCCTAGAAAAGTCCCTACGTTATCAGAAAACATCTTTCACCAAAAGAGATACTGCCTTTCCGAACTTGTGTCCAACAAGACTTTGAATAAAATGTGGTTTGCTGGGATTAGAAGAAGCAACCAGTAGGAAAACAGTTGGATTTTTATGCCTCTGTCATGAGACCTGGGAAGCCCTGCCATCCCAAGCAAAGAGTTACTAAAAATTTAGGATGCAAGCTGACAAGCGATCGGACAGATTTAAACCATCTCAGGTCTTCATCATCATGGAGAGTTTCCATTTCTGAAAAACAAAAACATTTCTAATAAAATTAGAACATTTCTCATCAGGTCTATTTATGGGCTCCTGAGATGCAGTCCTGAATTGTGGGAAACAGGGAGACGCTGAC
>VWPW01025570.1:57649-90294 GCA_013389825.1 Crypturellus undulatus | reverse complement strand
TTTTTTTTTTTTTTTTTTGTGGCAAAGATCAAATGGGTTTGTGATGAACAGATGGGAGATGCGTTACATAAGGGCCAGTTCCTCTGCTCTTTGATTACTGACTATTAGCTGTATCTCAGACTCCTGGAAACACCAGCTTTCTATCAAAAGGAAATGTCACTGCTTTGGCTAATAGACTTTTTCTTTTCCTTTGCAAGAGGCTCTAATTGACTTTTTTTTTTTTCTTTTTCCAGTTGAATACAGCTTTCAAAGGGAATATTTAATGTCAGGCATTAAAATCTTCATATTGGCTTGCAGAGGAAGCCTTGACTCACACAAACAGTTGTGGAGATGAGGAAAAGGCACAGACCATGCCTCCCTTCCTCCCATGCATAGCAAGGCTTCGTCTTGGCTCGGCTCCCAGATGAAAAGGCGATTTTGCACCCAAAGGGAGCACTTCCCTTCCAGGCTGGCCTGGAGGGCCCAGAGCAAGCTGAAGGCTACCTGGATATCCTCACGTATCGTTCTCCGAACTACTGAAGCCAGCAAGCCCATGGGTCGCTTCTGCCCAGAAACAAGGGAAACATGCCCAAGGCATGCAAATAGTGGCTTGCATTTTTCCTCAGGCAAATAATTCCCCATCCTTACAGATCAAACAAGAGAAATTTTAAAATTGCTTTATGGTTCTGAATGACAGACCCTGTGAAGCAAATAGAGGACTCGTTACGACAAATCTGTTGAACACTTGGTTCACTTTTGTGCCTTTGCTCAAACTCCTCAACCAAAGTGCAGACTTACAGCTTTAGCACACAGTTCATGTGATAGCGATTCAAATATTTGCAGAACCAGGGCTGCCTGAGACACTGCTCATGCTACACTGCAGCCTATGTGCTAGCGAGCTCACAGCCACCTTCTGCCATCCCATGGCAGGCTGACGCCAGCCTCACTTAAGAGATCAGTGTTAATTTTAGTGACGCTGCATGTACTATATGACACACTGAGCTCTGAGGAGCGACGGTGCCGGCCGCCCCTGTCCTGTTTCCTGACACCAGCCCTGCGGTGGCGGATGCTCACGAAGGAGCCCGCGGCACAGCCTACGCAGCAGCCACTGCTGCAGACACACAGGCAGGTTTGCCCTCTGCACAAGCTAGGAAATAATAACCTGACCTTCAGAAAGCCCAATAATTACCTCCTTTCGCCTACGTGTGCCGGAGAAAGCACTGAACGCTGCAGGTGGAAGGCAGGCTCTGGCTGCTCCCCTCATGCGGCAGCACCAAACCTTATGTGGAAGTCTGACACATTAATCTGAGATTGGAGCCAATACTGCAGCCTTGAGCCTTGCTGGGGGCTCCTCCCTGCCTGTCCCAGGGATGTTACAAGGTCACCAGGGATGCTGGACAGTACCCTGCAAAGCACAGAGCACCACAGGCTGCAAAGCTCCTGTGGGTTTTGCGCGAGGGTAGGTTTGATGGAAAGGGCTTGCCAGGTGGGAGGAGATCAGACCCATCTGCTCCAGCACCTTCTCTGCCTGTGGGATGTTTCAGGGAAAGTTCTGAGATCGTGAGCTCAAAGGAGCAATGGTAACGCAAAGCGGTATTACAGTCTAGGCAAGAGAAAAGAACCAGCAGGCAATCTTTGTGATGGGAGTGACAAGTCTTAACAAGATTAGAGTCCTCCTTGACCCCAGGTGAGGATCAGCTGCTATTTGGAAGTACGAAGAAATCGTAAATGCTGCTCTTATCCCAAGAAATAGCTGATCCTTTCTGGTGATCTACTTACTAATCCATTTGCTGTCTGTGCAAATCATGAAAGGAACATTTGAATGCAGCTAATTGCTAAAAATAATCCCTTTTCCAGCAGCAGAAGAGCTGGCAGTTCTCTCGAGTCACATTAAAAATACTGCTCTGGCCTGCGGAGCACTGCCACCTGTGCGCACCGGGCCTGCAGACGGGGTGTCCTCCAACCTGCCACTGGCCCTGGCGGTCCCACCGCCCCAAGAGAAACGAGCAGGTTGCAAGGCCTAAAAAAACACGGCTGTGGTGACAACTGAGTGTCTTGGAGCTGCAGTTTCTTTGTGGTAGCTCGGCCTTTTTCTGGGCCCAGCTTATGGGCATATCTCTGAATATTAGGTCCAAAGAGTTGCTACTCATTAGGGTAGGAGCTTTCTGGCTCCTTTGGTAGGTAAGACAGGCAGTGTGAAATCCTGCTGGTTACGGTGTGGCTGCATCTCAGTAGTCTAGTTTTGAAGTTGCTCTAAAGTTAAACGGTATATATTGGCATAGCTCTATTTTGCATGCATGGATCTTGAGAATGAAGGAAGGGAGCTTAACTACTGAATATACTCATGGGCTATCAAAGACAGTTCAGCTTTAAAAGGACTGGGGATGCAAAAAGTATGAATATGTCCACACTATACACCAACTGCATGAGCATATAGGCACATCTATAGTGCTAAAAGAAGTGATATTACAATTGGTGCATGCAAGTAACTGTCAACCACCTTTTGCTAACCTACAGCTATATCTCAGTGCTTTTGGATTTCTCTTTGAATCGTCAAATGGATGGAATCAGCCGTGATGGAAGCATGAGCTTTCCCTCTGCTCCAAGTATCAACCAGCCCGTCTGCAGAGGTCCGGCAGAGCCAACGGATGCTGGTGCCAGGGCTCTTCTCGGAGAGCCAGGCCCAGCCTGCAGGCGCTGGGAATCTTATCTGCTAATCTTGGCAGCTCGGATAGGATAGCCAAAGAGACCTCACTAATCAAAACAAACCAGACTCAAAGACCATATTCTGTCCCATTTAATTACATCTACCTCTGCTTTGCTGCTTTTCTGTTTTGCTTGCAGCGTAGTGGCCAGCGAGGTAGCCACGAAGTGAGCGTTGGAAGGTGCTTCCTCCAGCTGGTGCCAGTTCCCAAGGGGAGTGTGGGAAGCACCTTGTGAGGCCTAGCAAAGAACAAGGTCTTGTCGAGACCTCCCATGCCACCAGGATGTGCCCGGCCCCTGAGCCTCATCAGCTCAGTTTAAGGATTCTTGAAATATCTCCATTAGCCTCCAGCAAATCCAATATGTTCTTTTCTGTAAATCCTTCCATGAGTTGAAGTGACATATTGATCACCAGTTAAATTTAATGATACTTGTTCCTGCAAAGTGAATAAAACAGAGCTACTCGACCTGAAGGCTGCAGAAACACAAACCACCCCTGCTCCCACCGCAGGAACCGTTTCTCCAGATTTAATGTATAGGAACATAAAGAGATGAATATTCAAGCTCAAGGGATTAATGCAGGGGTGTTACATAGAGAGTACAGCAGGCAGGAATTAATCCTCTCTTCCAGTTCTGACTTGCTAGGCAGTAACTCTGTGCACGCTCCCTCCCTGCCCCACAGCCCTGCAAGCACTCCACCAGGATATCAGACCTGCTTTAGCTAGTTATATTTCAAGAACATGGCATTGCTTCCAGGAATTTAGCACTCCCATTGTCGCTATATGCATCCAAAACATTTCCTAAACCTGTTTGGGCTGCAAAAAAGCAGATTAAGCCAATTAAGCAGGAGTACAGGAAAATCTATGCAGTTTGGGGACTGAATAAAACTCTCCATCAATATTGTCTAATTTCTTCTTCATAAAATTACCCACCTTGGACAAGTCCACCCCAGAGCCACCCGGGCCCATCGCGTTTCATCAAGAGATCTTAAAGCACTTCTGCACGTAAGCTGCACTTCACACGCACCCAGCAGGCAGGACCACATCAGTGGTACCTGCTGCGAAGCTCTAAATCCGAAAGCAAGGTCTACCGCTTGCCCGTGGCAGGGGTTGGGGCCCCGGCCCTCAGCCCTTGCTCCAGCTGCTGGCCCACTTTCCTTCTGGTGACCGTTTGGTTGCATATGCGCTATAAGATGACAAAATTACGTAAGTACAAAACAGTAGGATTACGGGTGTGGGGGAGAAAGATCTCCTGGGGAGAGGGGACATTTTGCATCAATCACTCCCTCCCCCACACCCACCCACCGACTGCAGGGATTTTTTTTTCAAAGTACTAAAGATGATAGCGCTTGGTACATTTTAATCAGCTTCTACCCCATGGAACGACAGTAGGAAAGTTGCTCAGGAGAAGCCGACCCCATGCGTCTAGAGCCTCTGCAAGCTGCACAGGTGCCATATGCATGTGATGGACAGAGTGCGCAAACACCATGGCCAAGACCTGCTGCTTGAGGCCCCATTTCATCTCCCGGGTCAGCAACTGCGCCAACTACTAGAACTGCAACTAAGAAGTGACAGCAACCCAAGTGCAAAGTTAAGCTGAGAAGCCTGAAGAAAGACTGGGGGAGTGGAAAATGAGATGCAGAGATACACGTTTTGCAGGGGGGAGTGAGGGAAAACAAGTTCTACTTGAGAAGAAAGAAAGTTTGAAGGAAGAGGACTCAAGGAATGATACTCTGATCCTAGATTGACACTCAACATATCCTTGGTGCTACAAGTCAAGTTTGTGCCAGACCTTGTGAAGATACACTACAGCTTGGGGTAGACCAGGAGGAAAGAGTGGCTCAGTGGCAAGGCTGCACCCGCCTGCACAGAGCAGGGACCTGACCTGTCCATTCATCATACAGTGATATGTGTATGTGTTTGGATCTGCCCTTCTCAAGTTTTTGAACTCCCCTAATCCACATATGGCTAAATAAATCAGTGCAGAGCTCAGAGTAGCCCTGCTGCATGGTTGGAAGAGGGTATCCTCGTGCTTGTGCAGCACCCCAAGGTGCTCCTAGAAGGAACAAAGATCTCTGTCCCTACCTCAAACCTTCAAATGTTTCTTGTCCTTGCCCACAACCATGGGAAAGAAGGGAAGGTACAAATGTGGAGAAGACAGGGAAGGTCTTTGAACTGTGCTGTTTACCAGAGTATTCCATTCTGGGCCTTAAATCTATTATCTCTAGTTTTAACAGACTGGCTGTGTCCAAGAGCTGTGAAATACAATATCATCTGATGTAGCTGCTGAACCACAGAAATGTGTTTTATTTCTCTTAGTCACTGAATAAAAGTACCAGAAATACCCTACTGGGTCAGCAGCTTGGTCCATCCAGCCCATCTATCCTTTCTTAGAACACATGAGCCTGGCCAATTTCCATGGTCCAGTTTCCGCATCCTCCCTCTGTATCCACAAGTGCTGTATTTGGGACACTAGAGGTTACATCTCTGCTTACTCCTGTACTCCTGCCTGTGGACCAGCAGTTCATCTGTCTGTCTCACCCCTGCAACCAGAGCATCCTCTGGCAGTCAGGCACAGCAGCTCAGGCTCCCCTGAGCAGAGAATTCCTTTTACCTATTCAAAACCAATCCACTGCTGCCTCCATTAAGCATCCCCAAGCTCCTGCACTGGCAGATACAGTGAAAAACAGCTCTGTGCTCACCTTAGCCACTGTCTCCATGCAGCTCTACAAAAATGCCTGTAAGATGCCCAAGGAGGGCTTGAGCAAGCTGGGGATGTGCTCTCTAACCATCAGCCAGAGGCTGATGATCTCCTGCTTTACACGAGTGTGAGCCAAGCAAGGTAGAAAGTTTATCCCATGGACACTGGTCTTGGATACGCCTGTATTTTCACTACTTTGAATTGTAAATTGTTGAATTGTTGATGTTTTGTTTTTAATTTATTTTTTGCAAGGGAAATGCTGTTTCTGCAGAAATCCCTAGGAGCCCTGTTCTATGCTGTGCTTCGAGGGACAGCACTGTGCGATTATAAGCAGCAAACACAACTGCAAGGGAAGCCCTTTTCCTGGCTGCCTGTGACAGAGAGAGGGAGCAAGGGCCCAGCAGGGATGAAAGGGGATTTACTGTCATTCCTCCTGGGACATGGCTGGCGCCTCCTGGCCCTCTACAAGCAGCCAGTGAGGGACTGAAGCGCTGATACTTTATCCCTGACATGGAAAACACAGTGAGGGAAAGAACAGACCAAGCAACAGGCTCAGCCCATTTGCTCCCAGCACTTTGGCACTGCAAAATTAGGAAAGTGTCCTCATGGTCTGGGCCAACAACACGTAGCAAAGGGTGCAGAGGCTTAGGTCCTGCCAACTGCTCTGCTGCCAGGGAAAGTGGGGATGGAGACCCAGTGACAGAGAACAGGGATGAGGGTCCATAGCAGCATGTAGAGCACGTGCTCTAGAGCACAACTGCTTCCTACGCCTCCCTATCAACAACAGCACTAGTGCAAGAGCGAAACGCAGGCCCCGGGGCTCAGCAGCCCTGTCATGAGCAACCCTCGCAGCTGCTGCCCACGCGGGGAGGTGAGAGCAGCAGAGGTCCCAGCACCCCGTTGCTCTCTGGGCAGAAGAGCGAGCATAAAAATTCCGAAGAGCATCCAGAGCCCAGGCCAAGGCGAGGAAGCTGGGGAACGAGGTGGCAGGAAGGAGACAGCGTTAGGGCACGACCCTCCGCTCGGCGCTGCTGGAGGTGCCCCCTCTCTGCTGTCTCTTCCCACATCCCACACACCACTGAGCTCCTATTTACAGCCCTTGAAAACCTGCCAAGGAGGGCTCCTGGCCTAGTTTTCGCCTGCCCTTTCACTGAGCAACTTTGAGAAGTCTTCTAAGAAACCCGCAGTGGGTGGGAGGTCCGTCTTGCAAGGCAAAGCCTGCCAGCCAAGAGCAAGTGTCCTTTAGCCAGCTCTTGGAGGCAGTGTGACAGGGACAGTGGACATCAGGACAAAATAGGGAAGGCTGCAAGCAACATGCATATAAAAATGCAACTACAGACTTCTGTCCAAGCTGCAGTTTTTGTGTGCCTTTATGCTGGCAGCATATTGCCCAAAGAAATATACAACTTGGGGAATTAATGGTTGAGCAGAAGCAGGCAAGGAGGAAAAAAAAAGTAAAGAAATAAGAAAAAATTCAAACTGTAAATCAGATTCTGATTAGAAGTGGCTGAAAGTTGACCCACAAGGCCTAAAGTGTGGGGGCTCTCAGATGTCCATAGCTCACCAGGACGCCTTCCGTAATCCATCTGTTTTTGGGAGGAGGCCAAGGATAGGCCCTGGGTGTTACTTCTCCCATTTCAAACTGTTCCCTGGAGCCGGGGCAAGCCCTGCAGTACTTCTAATTGCACTGCCCACCCTCTGCGCTCACTTCCAGCAGCCGCCTCAGCTTTTCCACCTGGTCTGTACTTCCATTTTATTCCTTACCCCTCCCAGCTTTAAATCCCAGGATTAAATCCAAGCGAGTTTCTTCTCGTCTCCCCTCGTCTCCCCAGTGTCCCCAACATTTGATGGAAACATTTCCTTTTGAATTCTCACAGAGAGAGAGCACACTGCAGCAAGGAATGTCATGAAATGAAGGCAAATTGGAGAGGATTAAAGCAGTCAGAGGCAACACTGAAAGCTGGCCAAGTTAAATGATAATAGAACGAGTATCCCAGGTAACATTAATTGAGCTTATCCAAATGCTTTGAGTGGAAGACTTTTCAGTGCACAGTATATTGTTTTCCTAGAAATAGGGGCTTTACAAAGTGAAAAACAACAATAACATAAAAGGTTTGCATAAGGTTTGCTTCTTAAAATCCCCTCCTTTTAAACAAAGGAAAATTGTGATAGCGCATGTGGAAATGAAACAGTTTGTAATACATAAAAAGAAAAAAGGAATAGGATGCACAGAGTTTTATAGCTAAGGAAGAAGACACTTGTAGCACAGGGTCTTGGTCGTTTCTAAGACCAAGGCTCAGGTAACCGTTTTCTGCTTGTTAACTTATCTCCTGCACATCCTGTGTCCTTACAACCTCTCCACCAGAGCAGGTCCCCCTTTTTTTTTTTCTCCTCCCTTTGGCTCCCGGTGATGCAATGAGACAGCATCGAGCAGCAACTGGAACGCTGACCGCCCTCAAACGCAAGAGCCTGCATGAACGCCTGATTAGCAAAACACAAGGAGAAGGCTAAGGCAAGGCCCTAGGTGGAAGCCACAGCAAGGAAGTACTTGAAGCCATGTGAACATTTGCTCATCACCAAGACAAAAAACAAAGCACCCCTTCGGCTGCCCCCCAAAAACCAAACATACTGTCTCTGTGTTTCTTCTGCAACAGCTCAGTCTTCAACTCTGCTCTTCTTCAAGAGAGTGCAAGTTGATGGATTCACACTGGCTCGTTCCAGCTGGAGAGAGGCGCAAGGTCAGGGTCAGACACAATCAAAGCACAGAGTTTTGGGGCTGATTCAGTGTGCTGAATAGGCTGGCCTATTTCAGTGTTACAGCACGAGTTTCGTCCTCTCGGGGCTGGTACGAGAGGAAATAGTCTTGAGACACTTCCTCCCTCTATGCCAATAGCTTGTTGCTGCTGCAGATGTTGGAAACGGCATGACTGCAGCCTATTTCAGCGTACCTGACGTCCCCCTTAGTTATTCATCAGGCACACAGTGCTGTGTGCACTTTGCAGGCTGAGACTCTGTGAATACCCTTAGTTTATTGTTAAGTCATTTGCTAAAATGCATTACCTGAGCATTTGCTTGAATAAAAGAAAAAATTAGTTTGGTTTTATTTGTTTTCCATTCACTGTCAATATTACAGAAAATAAAATTCATAGTAAGCATTTGCTTTGGCACAATATGTTAAGATAAATCACACAAGTGAATCTGGAACCCAGATCCAATACTTAAATTCTGTGGTCACCAAAGACAGAACAGAAATACCCTCAGATCTTCCTGTCCCAGCAAAACATATCTGAAGTTCAGAGCACTGACAAACCACCTGCAGACCATGACTCATACTAAGAGACACCCTCACAAAGATGACATTCTCCATAATTTTACTCAAAAATGCTTCTTGTTTGGTTTGTGAAAAAGAAGGTAAAATTGCCAGATAAACCAGCCATTTTAAACTGAACATTCATAGCTTCCAAATGGTATAGTCCTGATAAGAATTATTTTCCTTAAAGGTAGCAAGAAGAAAATGGTAGGCTAATGTAGAAGAAACTTAAATAAGAGAACAACTCTATAACTGCACCAAACTGCCTACCCTGTTCTTTCCCAGCTTGTACAAGTTTTTCTTATGCCAGAAACTAAATCCTTTCCGCAAAGATAACGTACAACTGCATTTAAGCATAGTTTGCATCTTCCCTTCACATTAATTGCATAGGCAAAAATTCTAAGCAAGGTACCAGTCCACAAGAAAATCACAAGAGGAGAGAGCAGAAACATCAATTTGCAGGTTATCCAGAGTTCTGTTTCTCCTGATTTCTCAGCACAAGTTGCCAGCTGGACTCACACCCTCAGCAAAAGGCACCATTATGGGGTGACAGCATAAAGCCCATCAAGGAAGTAACCCAACACCTCACATTTCCCTATCCCATAGGGCACCTACCAGGTGGGAGAACGTCTCCATGGATCTATGCTAGAAGGGCTTCTGGATAGCAGTCTGCCATAGGAATAATTTGGGTCCCAGGTGAGCACATTCATTAATTAGCTCCCCCCCTTCCCCAACAGCTAACCAACTAGTTCAGAGAAGGACTTTTTTTTTTTTTTTTTTTTGTAATAACCACATACGAATAATCTCCGTTTCCACAGCACTAGTTCCCCCCACACCAAAGGAAAAGGTCAGATAAGCAGGAAATCAAACCAGAAAACTATCTGCAGCATGTACCAGTCACAGAGCTCCACAGCCCATGCTAACCGAGCTACTCCTGTGATAAATAACTGCTTGGAGATGCCACTGTTACAACATTGTGCACCTGGGGCACAGCCTGCCACAGAGATGATTTGCTCCTTCAGAATCACCTTGTTATTTCTGCAATTAAGTTGTTCCCACCCTCCTACCACAGGGGCAGCCGAAGACTTTCCGATAGTGTTTCTGCAGGCATGTGCCGTGCAATGAGAATATGGCCCTTCAGAGCATCCATCAGAGATTTTCCATCTCTTTAAAATGATTTTCTACAGCGTAGATCTTACACAGCTCCCTTTAACCAAAGGGCAGCTTCAGGGAAGGGCTCTTTGCAAGTAAGACATATGAGGGCAGTTATTCACAGGACTGCACAGCTGCTGCTATTGCAGAAAAATGCTTGCAGGTTTGAGTCAAATAAAATAGCTTCAACTAGAGGAAGAAACACAGAAAAAAGAGAAATCTAAATGCAAAATAAGTTTAAAAGAGTCCCCTGAGGACTTGGCTGTGATTCTGGGTGCCAGCTGTGCTGATGTCAGGGCTAGCTCCCACCCCTGCTCTGGCACTTGCCTGACGCTGCCACAAGCCACTTCCCAGAGCTGAGGAGCAAGTTTGGGAACAAACACCAGCTCCTCCTCACTGCAGGAACAGCTTCCCTGGGTCTGTAACCCTGGAGTTACACTGAGAATCTGTGCCCACAGTGCTGCTCCCAACACATCTCTGCCCTCCCCAAGATCCTGCAGCAGGAACTGGGGCCAGCTGCCTCCAAGCACCATCCCCGCAGGAAAAGCCAGCTGCTGGGCCAGGCTTTTAGAGACACTCTGTTTAACCATCTCCCCACCAAGTATCTTATTTTCACAGCCCTAATCATGGAATTACACTCTAGTAGCTGATGACAACCTATTTTTTATGAGATTAGGAGGCTGCCTGTGCATAGACAGACTCTAGGACCATGATGACAGCCAGACCCCACGTCTGAAAGAAATCACACAGCAGCTCCACAACTGTTTGTTTGGCAGGAGCAGCCAACCTAGCCCAGCCACCTGCCAAGCTGGATCCATGAGGATCCAGCCTAGAGCTGCTCCAGACCTGTCACCAACTGCAGGGACGAGGCTGGGGGGTACCAGGGCGGGCACCTGGCCAACCTCATGGCAATTCGGAAAGAGCAGCCCCAGCACCTCTGCCTGGCACCTTCCAACCTATTTTCTCCACCTGTGGAACAACAGGAACTATGTAATCCCAACCTCTTCTTCGTGTGCGGATGTTGTTGGGATGCCGGGTCACAGCCTCTCCTCTGCTGCGCTCTGTGCAGCCTGTTGCTTGAAGTGCAACATGGCTCTGTAAAACACAGAAAATAGATGCTTATATCTCTATATTATGGACAATCTTGTTTTGAGGCTTAACTAATGTCTGTGAGGTACTTTGAGACAATCTATAAATCTGATCATTTTAAAAGACTTTCACATACTACTAAAATTGTTGTTTACTACCATTTTTCCTGGGGTTGCTTTCAGCAGCACTTTCAATATATAATCTGGATTTGTTCTTCCTTTGACTGTTTAAATGGCACACACTGAAAAGGCTGAGGGCTCGATAAGAAATTTCAATACCGCCAGTGTATTTTATCTGAGGTGGCAGATCTGGCACCTGTGAATTAGTGCAGTGCTTTGTACCACAGTCAAGCAGCGAGGCCCGTGGTCCCGTCAGACCTCATAAACTAAGCAAGGTCAGTCCTTGGATGGAAAACTTAGAAGAACACCCACGTGCTACGCAAAGTAATATTTCACCTTTTGAATCATCCCTCTTATCCCTGACTCAGTTCCATAGCAGGAGCTTGGCTGGATGTCTGGGATACTTTGTTGATAGTTGTAGTAGTTATTATAGCTATTATCATTCCAAATATGTTCAGAGGAGGCCTTTACCATCTGTGGTCAACAAGGAGCTCAGAATTTGTCTCCCACAGGAGCAGAGGTATTTATATAGGTATTTATATAGGTATTTTGCATAGGTAACAGGCTCTATTTCATCTCACGATATTCTGCCAGCAATTTCATTTGGATCCAGTATTTTTGTCCTTTCGCCTGCCTGGAACGATGACAAACTGCTAAGGGCTTTACTCCTGCCGGAGACTTGTACACATCAGCTGTTAGGACAAGACCAAATACTGGCCATCCAACAGGCTCCCACAGCTTCTGGGAGACTTGAATGGATCTGCCAGCGCTCCAAGTTCTCTGAACTTGTCCCCAAAGGAGTTTTAGTCTGGGCACATCTGAGTGCTACTCAGACAGTCCAAGCCTGCATCCTCCTGCTCTCGCTGCACACACAGGGAGAAAAAGGTGCCTAGAGAATTTGAAGAGTAGGCTAAGTCCTCTGTTATTATTACAGAGATGGGCTTGAATTGCAAAATTTCAGCACATGCAATTTCATAACTAGACTTCAAAATCCTCCATCAGCATCCATTGATACCTGGAATCTAGATTTTTTAAGGATCATCTTCACTTTTCTGTGCTACTAGTTTAATCAGCCCTAGCTGCCATTGTTGCCTGGCAAAGAATAATGCATAATATGGCCACAATTATTACTTGATATTGCTTTAGCAAGACAAATAGTAGCCTTCTCTTGTTAAGTGTCTGTATACACCATAAGAGACATGTTCTCCTCAGTTCATTCAATGATTTGATGAGAAGAATTTCATTTTTCCTCTACAGAGCCATTTATAATTTATTTTTAATTTGTATGTATGGCACAGTTTTGTCTGGGGAACTTGCTACTGCAGCTCTTGTAATTTAATATTTCAGGAAGATTAAGATAAAAAATTGACTTGGAGAAACTCTCTGACAGCTTCATTACTTAATTTTCTAACTATGAAAGTTAACCCAGGATTCTTGTTTCTTCCATTGCTATGGCAGCTTTTTTAATTCCTGAATCTGTGAGGGATCTCCCTCAGTAACTTGCATTTATGTAGCCATTTGACCTATTTCAGGTGTAACAGTTGGTCTGCATAGATATAAAATGTGAGATATTTCTGGAAAAAATATTGATAATCAAACATATGCTTGCGGTAGTGACTGCTTATTTATCATGCTTATCCAAAAGAGCCTCAAAGTGTTATCAGTGGAAAGCCTGAAAAAGCTGTGTTTTCAAAAACTTGTGAGACTGGGAGAACAGAATTTCCATATATAAGATTGGTGTGTTGCAGCTTCTGTTATCTTGTCGTCTAGCAGACATGAAGCTTGTGGTTCTGGCTGCTCTGCTCTGCTTTGCCATCACATATTGTTCACCAGGATTTTTTACTGCCTTTTGTACTCATCTACTATGAAGGATATCATCAGATGAATGCCTGAAATCATGATAAAGCAGCTTAAAAGTCACCATGCCTGAACTGGAGATCTCCATCTCTCTGTCATGAACTTGCTAATCAACTGTACGTAGAAATATGATGTAAAATGAGGCACTCTCAGCAGGTTTCAGGACCGTGGGATTTCACATGGAGAGTCCAGAAGTGCATGACGAAAAGTTATGTCTGGAAGGGGCTGTGAGCAGGTAGAGTAAATTTCTGCACATTCAGATGTACCCAAATGATGACCCTTCTGGCAAGAAGGGATGTTAGGATGGGCACTGAGGAATCTGGGGGCATGTTTTACATGTCACTCATTGGTTTATGTCAAACTCAGGACCCTATTTCTTAAACTGTTTGGGACAAGAGTTTCTGAGAAGTCTCTATGTCTTATTAGTTTTTCTTGTCTCATTAGTTTCTGTGTATGTACCTAGCCCCATCTCACTGGTTCCCAGGAGGTTAAAAGAAAAATAATAGGACTTTTAAGGATCTGTTGGTCCCAAGCTGAGAAACTGCCAGTTCACAGTCCCTCTCCAAGCGACTGGAATAGGAAACAACACCAATGATGGCTCACTATCTACTCCACCACCAATGCGACAAGGTTGGGGGATCTCTGCCTGGTCCTTGGCAGAGGTGTATCCTGAGCACTCGTGTCTGCTGTGGGCTCTCACTCACGTGAACAAGACGGGATTCGGCACCTGCACACAGCCCTTTTCAGCACCTCCTTGGAGAGCAACCTCATTTTTAAACTGCCTAGTGACTCTTGCCTTGCTGACACGAGGCAGAGACTGCAATGACTTGGCTTATGCACGAGCAGAGTGTTCTAGAGCCCCCACTGATGTGTATTACACCCCTTTAATTATCCCCCTGACAAGGCACTGCCAGGCAGAGCTTTGTAATAAATTATCCCCGTTCTAACGACCTATTAACACCACAGCTGGGACTCTTTCTGCCAGCTGCACTCTCCTGCTCCAGTTGCACGTTCCTGTCCTCTGCGAAATGTACCAGCTTTCCAATTCCACTTTAAAAAGCCGGACAACGTAGCACCTGGGAGCCTTAGCAGCTCCTGGGGTGCGCGCTCAGAGCTTCACCGGCCTACCGTCTGTACAGCACGTTGTTGTGAACACTCCACAGCGTTCCTATGGAAACAGTAAAATGGCCGTTAATTTTAAAACACGCAATAGGAGATGCCTTCCAGATTAGTTATTTCATATTTGATTGGGTTCTTGCTTTTCTCACCTGTACTGCGTGGTTTTGATTGCCTCTAATCTTGCTGGATTGTTCCTGCGGCGCGCCAGGGCAAGCTGGCCCGGACCTCCTGCCTAGCCCTTATGCAGCCAAGGTCTCCACAAGAAAACTGTGTGCTGGGAGGTTTGCCTGTAGCCATGCAGATAAATCTCCCTGACCTAATTTCACAGGCAGCTGAGATTCACAGCTTTGGTCTTCCTCCCGTGAGAGCTGAGACCTGGACTGGAGCAGCTCTGGGCAGGGGCCTCGGAGGGTTCCCTCTTGTTCTTGGTGGCCTCGGCTCTCTGCTTGCTTCTTATGGACAGTCTGGAGCATAGGCAGTAAAGGGGAAATAGTCAATCTTGCCTCATGAGGCAATAAGACACAGAGGAGAGCCAAGGGGTGGTGACGAAACATGGAGAAAATTGGTAAGGTATCTGTTTATCTGAAGAGAGGAGCAGCTCCTGTTTGATCAGGAAGACAGTCATGAACGGGGGGAAGTGATGACAGAGAAAACAGCTGGGAACTGCAGACTGGCTGGGGAACCCAAATAGCTTTTCTCCTTCGAGCCCTCCATAGGCATCACTAGCAAAGACAAAGATCCTGAAATAGGATCTGTAAAGCTGCCCATGCTAAATACCTGTTTCTTCCCCTAGAATGTCAAACAGGGCTCTAGTAATCTTAGGAGATGCATGAAGATGGCAAAGATGGGAAGCTCCTGAGTCACCGAAAAAAGCTGGAGAAATGTTATTGATTTTCCTTGTTCTTTTACTCATCTTGTGGTGTCCTTTCTTGACCACTGCCCAAAGATGGGATCCTGAGCTACACGGACCTGTGCTCTGAGCAGATATGGCCTTTCTGAAGGTCCCATATAAAGTATGACAAATTGGCAGCAGCAGCAAGCAGAAGAATCTTTTAATTTACAACTGACAAAATTTCGTCAGTTCATAATCTCGATTATACTGATAGTTAAAATTCCTGATACGTGCACCTGTTTCTGCAATGAAAATAACAGTACTAATGAAAAGCAAAAATATTAAGAAATATTCAAAAATACTATTACAGTTCTACGGACTGCCCAATAGGGAAATAAGCTCTTTGGAATCTATCTAATCTTTCAGTCTTTCAGGTGTTCTTTTAATAAATGCCATGTTTTCAGTATAATTCCTGTGCAGGTTCAAGTGGATTAACCCTTTCTTTACTTTCTACCCTAAAGCATTATGAAGTATTGCTGTAATCAATTAAGCAGATGTCCAGAGCGAGATCACACCTGTGTACCACTCTCTGACTTCATCTGGGTGCTTTCACTTGCAATTAATTACTATTCCTAGAACACCATTTAATCATGAGTGGAAAGCCTTGTCACACCCAGATGGAAAGGTGCTTGTTACGCTAGCTTTTTGACAGCAATGTGAAATGAGAATAGTGATTTGCAAGGACAACTAACAGCAAATTGTCTCAGGAAGGGGGCCAAGCAGAGATACGATGCTGCTAAGCACAAAAAGCCAATGAGTCTGACCAAAGCATGAATTTAGGCTGTGCACAGGTGTTTACAAGATGTTGTTCTCTTTAGTAAGGAAATAAAAGTTTGATTTTTGTGGTCTATGGTTGCTGAAGCATTTATCATACAATTTTTTAGGCTTTAATGGTCTGAACTTCTTACTGAAATAATCCTCTATAATCAGGACTTGCCAATGGACAATCCTTAGTTTTTCTTTATGGAGTCTTCAGAAAGTTTTATGTCTTTTGTAAGGCACTTTTTTTGAGGCTGAAATGTCAGAAATTATACTCTTCTTTTTTTGTTGTTGGTTTTGGAAAAAAGTACTAATTGCAGGTACTTGACGGGGAAACTAGCCAAGTCAGAAAAGAATAAAAGCCTCCTACTTGAAAGCGTGATGTTTTGTAGTGCAGAGCAATTCAAGTTCAACAGCAGGCTGTGCACTTTGAGGAATAGTTAAAATACACCCTCCTGCCCATCTCAGGGTTCATTAATTTCAATAGCAGGCAGGACAAGATAAATTAATTACCAGGAAGCAACGCATCAGCGAGCACTCGGGCTGCTACGCTGCGCACTGCGGCCGCATGTCAGGGAATGGCTGGACGGGGCCACGTGTGCTGCGATGAACTGCAGTGCAGGAAGGTTCATTTGGAAGTTCCAGCGGGGAGCGAGTGTCAGGATCTTAGGACTGAGCTCCACAAAAGTACCAATCTCTCTGTCCTGTCAGCTGAGCGCGCACACTGAATCACATTTCTTACAGTAAATGACTCTAGCTGCTGGCCCTTTGGCCTCAGATCAGCTGGCCAAGAGAAGCACATTAGAGCTCCCTGAGCAGGCCGCTGGAGCGGTGTGCAGGAGTGGCTCTGAAAGAGAAATGCCATTGCTATGGATTTGTGTATACAAGGGCTTTACGCAGAGGCAGTAGCATGGCCTGCAATTAAGGTGTCTCTTATTTTCCATGTCTTATAATTTCGACACACTTCAGTGATGTGAGCTGATCTTTTGTATATGGGCTGGTTAGCTGAGCTCGAATTATTTTCAAAGATTTATCTAAAATGGAAAGAGAGTAGAGAAAAATCCAGTATTTTGTTCAAATTAATGGATGCTTCTCTTGCTTCTAAAATGGTCTTGCCCAGTCACAGCTCCACATCACCTCTAATGAAGAATATAGCTGAAATGCTGGATTCACTGCAATCCAAGCAAAATCATCAGCTTCAAAGGGAACAGCATTTCATTTTCTAAGTAAAAAGTACAATGCTGTGGTACTTGGGTTTTATTAGCACACAAGTGAATGCTAACTTACTTAATTCATCTCTACTCTTTTCATCTAAACACAGATAGCCCTACGTCTTCTCCTCAGGACTGCTCAGAAACATTGTTTTCTAGATTAAAAAAACTCCAAACCTAAATACTACTTTTTTGACAAAATTTTTGTTTTCTACTCCAAAATTAACATTTCCAAAGCTTTTTTAACAAAGTCCCAGCTAACAATGGTGAAAAACAGACCATTTGTCTTACAAATATTTTCATAAGATTTTTAGATGACATGAAAATGCTAAACAACTGTTTTTAATTTGGAAGCCTTTCAAGTTCTCCTTTTTTTTGCTTTGAAGACACTGACCATCTTTTTACTTCTCTCATGTGTAATGTCTCCCACGGAGAGCTTCAGCATTTCTCAAGTCTGCCTAGGTGAAATTGTGAAATTATGAGCAGAGCTTCCCTTTCATGAGCAGGGTAAACCTGATTCTGTAGAAGCCAACATCATCTTTTCCTCATTGCTATTAACAGTAATTTAAATTACATGTAAAAATGTTCCTAGTCATGCAGTCATATTAGGAAGTCCTTGGTCATGCCAAGTATACTAGAGAGTTAAAGAAAATTCAGCTTATCTTGTAAAATCTCTTCTTAACAGAGAATCACAAGCCACTTTTTTATTTCTCCGGATTTTGGGGACTGAGCCAAATAATGCTGAAAAAGCAGATGGGTCTCAGCTTGGTCCTCTTAATGTAAGTTGGATGTACTGTGTTGAGCAAATGCCTAATAACTCTGTGGGTGTTTGCTTAGAAGTGGCATTTAGATTAAAAATTGTTTCAGTGTCTGTACTTTAAAGGGTCAAGTGTTGTTGAATTTGAAAGAAAATGAAATTCAGATGCTTCTGTTGGTCATTTAGAAAAGGCAAAACTTTTAAGATTTCGTTTTAGAGAAAACCACAGCAGATAAAGCTCATGAGCGTGGCAACAACAATGCAGCTTTGGCACTGACCTATGCTAGGAGGTAATCCCAACGTGCAAAGGACTGCTTACATTTCTGAGTTATGTTAGATGAAATTTCTTGGTTCTTGGCTCAAGGTGTGGCAGAAAATGAAAATGTTTGCTCTGTTGTTGGAGGAATACATCTCTACCCTTAAACAGTTATACTGTGAAGTTCACTTTGTGACATTAGGTCTCAGGCTGCCTGAGAAATGCAATAACCACGAGATGTTTTGACAGCATCTCTTTTGTACTCTTTGGAAATAGAGTTTTCTGGAAATACCATAAAAAGGAAGTCAGAAATTTGAGTTTATAAAAAGTTCCTATTCAATTTATCCGTTCTGTTATCTGTGCTTTTTTTTTTTGTAAATTTTCTCTTTACTAATGAAGCAGCAACCACGGAGGAATGAGCTGGATTCTGTCCTGTCTCTGGCACCACGGGTAGAACTGTCAACGAAACTCTATTTGTAGATTTTCTCTTACTTGGGTGATGTGAGAGACAGAACATGTTTCTCAATAAGGGGACGAGTTTGTGGGTCAGATTCTGTGCTGTAAGACAGACGCAGGGATTTCAAAGTGAGTGTTATGGCACAGACATCCTAAAAATGCACCCTCCCTTACTTCTTCTACTCAATGCTTTTCAATTTAAACCTTGAATTTTTCAGGCTTAAGAGACAATTGCCAGGGCAATGAGGCCAAATTCCTTGTTAATATAGTTTGATGCAGCACCAGTTTATATACAATTTCTGGGTATTTATCTCTTTTTAAGAGCCTTTCTGATTTTTTTCCTATCTTATCATATTCTATTATGTCCTAGTAGGCTTCTTACAGTGTTATTTTTAGTTGGTATTTCAACCAATTTTCTTGCTTTCTGAAGGAATTCGTCCTGGTGTAGGACCCTCACAATCATGCCTAGCACTCTTCAGAATGGGGACTAAACTGGATACATTTTAAAAGCACTTACTGGCTTTAATAAAGGAGCACTTATAATCTCAGCAGGTCTGATAATTCATTATTTGCCTTCAGACTTCTTGCACAAATGCTGTTTGATTTTATTGCTTTCTCATTTACTAGCTTTGTTCCAGCACCTCCTTTGACACTTCAACTTCTCACCACAGTTTATCATTGATAATTGAGGTAAAGAGATATCTCTCCCAAGGTTGTTTTTCCCCTGCAGTTTCATGCACATACATCCGTTCTCTCCTTCCTTTGCAATACATGCATTTCCTCAGTTTCTCCTATTACTGCTTGATGGGCCAGTGGCCCTAGCTCCATGCTTACGGGCTCTCACTCTCCCATTTGCAGCTCAGTCAGACACGAGAGAAGACGAACAAGGGATATTTTAAATCCTATATCAAAAAGAGTATTACAGTGGCTTACTCTTCCAAAGGAAAATGCAGAAGACTTACCATCTGCTTTTGCAAAACAGGCCAGTATCTGTAGGAATATGTCACAAAGTTAACAATTCATTTGCTAAGGGACAATCTAATTAGAGGAACTAAGAATTAGGTCTCTTCCCATTTCAGTTTACTCTCAGTTACATCTAGAATCAGTGGTAGCTGCAGATATGCAATACCTATGGAATGCTCTCTCCCCAGAGAAATCAGATATGAGAGACCATCAGTCTAACACATCGTGCTATCACTCTTGCTGCAGGCTGTGGAGAATTTTCCCTTATAATGTAATACCAGCTGCCTTAAAAGCGTCTATTTCAAGTATATTTTGGAAGTAGAAATGAAGGGCAGATATACTTTCTGCAGTTCTATGTGAATGTCAACATGCTGACTAGAAAATGGGATAGTATGAGATATGTCAAAGTGCTCAGGGTTAGATGTTGATTAGATTTGAAAGCGAATTCAGGGTCTCTGTTCACAGAAAAGTTGAAGTCTGAATGTATGAGCCAGGACAGAGAGCCAGTCTAGACCTCCATCTCCGACTTTAAGCTCTAGTTTTGATTTACCAAGTACTTTTTATTTAATTATTCCCAACGGGATTTCCAACTGCTAAGAAAAGGAATGTTTTAAATGAAAACAGAAATGTTTTCTTCTCCTTTCTGTTTTATGTGCTAATGTGGCATTAGAAGAAAGTTATGAAAATGAAAAAGAAACAATACTTCCATTTTGGAGGTATTCTAATTCACTATCAACCTAGCGGCTATGAACAAGCTGCTCTGCAGAAGATACTGCTAAGCTACGTCTCTGCCATCACCATCTATAATGTTTCATAATATCTTTAACACAATGCCTCTCAGGGTATAAAGAAGCAAATGGCACAGGTCCAGGGAAAAGAGCACACTGATATTTTTCCAGTGGGATGAATCAGGTTAAACAAAGCATTTTAACTCTTGTTCCATCTTCTTCTCATTTTCTCTTGGAAATTACAATGGGGAGTAATGTGTTTTCTATACAAAGAAGCTATTTTTTGGTGAAGGAAAAATATAACCTATCTATTGGGCAGTAATCATAATGATATTTCAGTCTTTTAGAAAACGGATAATACGTGGGAAATGTCTTAACACATGTAATGCAGTTAATGTTCTAGCACACACATTGGCATCACTAAGGTACATGGCTTAGCACTGATGATTACAAGATTGGGTGCAATGCACAGCTCCTAAGTACCCTGTTGCATACTAAAATCCCTAGGGCTCCTGACACTTCCACAAAAACACGGGAAGGGAGCAAGCAGTTGAAGTGCAGAGAAAAGACATGGGGTTTAGGTTTTGAGTGACTGACACAGCAAACCTTGGCATCTGCCTCTACTCTCACAGCAATCGTCTTCCACTCAACAAAAGAACATTCAAATCACAGGGCAAGCGCTACCTGTCTGCAGCATCTATGCTTCAGCAACTGAGGTGCTCACAGGATCTTTCATTTTGACATATGGAAGATACTGTTTTGGTGAAGCCAGAAGAATGGACATAGCTGCTTATGGAAATAAAGCAGCGTGGTCCTACACATCTCCTGCAGGTAGAAACATCTGTGGAGGTGAAATAATGTGATCCAGACCACACTATCTGCTAGGATATCTGCTAGGAAATCAAGACCAATTTCACTGAAAACACATTGCCAGAATAAAGCCAAGCATCCAAAGCCTGAGCAGCCCATGGAGTGAAAATCATCTCATTCGCAGACTCAGTTTATCTTGGTCAGTGCTATGATGCAGCCACAGGGGCATTATGAAAAGGAGGTCTCAGTCAGACCTTGCACTGCTTTCCTACAGTCAAAGCACAAGTGAACCAAGCAAGGTTTCCTGGGTAAGAGAAGGACGACAGGTGAGCTTCCTGGCTTGGATGTTAATTAATAATACCGATCTGTGCAGAAAGCCCAAGTGGGAATCATTAACAGGACAGTGCTGGGAAGAATCCCATGGCAGCACACATGTACTTCCAGCTGAAAGTGTATGGAGCCTTTTTCTTACCTGCATCCCATTGCTAGCAGAACAATAACCCATTCACTGACAACTACAATAACCCATTCACTGACAACTGTGTATCAAGCAGACCACTCGTCTTCCGCTCAACACTCTTCCACTCCTTGTCATTTCTCACAGACCGTCTGCCTTTTCCAGTGTGTATAGGTTCATGTTCTTACAGACTCTTCCTCCCCTCATTTCCCCCTCTTTGCACTAAGTCTCTTGTGTTCTTCCTCATCCAACAGTGGGGACAGTACATACGGAGCAGTGCCAAACCCACTGGGCCTGCGGTTGCTAAGAGACTAAGCAAAGAGAGGGGGAGAGACGATGCCCACACAGTTTCCCCCACGGTTCCCAGTATTTCTGGATTCTTACAGTTGATGCAATCTTGGAACCAAAAAATCCACAGGGTTTTTATGGGATGCTTCCTCCTCCTGGTCAGTGCTAGTAAGAAAGTTCTGGAGTAGAAAAAAAATAGTACAACAGAAGCCTAATCATTAGAGATTTGCCACCAAATCAAAACAGGCAGCAGACCTTGGCACAGACAAGAAGGCCTATGCATACTCAAGTGTGAGGTTAATAAAAATATCCTTGAAAAGACAAATTTGATAAGGAGATATCAGAGGTCCCACCAAGTGGTACAGTGCTAAATTAGATGGAGTCCAGCTCTAGTGTAGAGCGTCCCTCCAAATCTAAATAATTCTGGTTTAATTTGAGGTAGTCCTTCAAAAGAATTGCAGTATTCAGATCATATATCCTTTTGTTTCAGAAAGCAGGGGAGTTCACCCTGACACTATTCTGGTAGAAGTCTTTGCTCATGCCTACAGAAAAAAAACAGTAAGGCCCAAATTATCACAAAATTAATGACATGGGGAAACTTGGGGGTAAAGACAAAAGGAGGCAAAAAATCACTTTGTGATCTGCCAGTTGGAATCTGGAATTTTTGTTACTTCTTGGTAGGACACAGACAGACATCTACAAACTACACTGTATTTGGGCCAGTTTGTCTAGCTTCACTAGCCATTTAGCTGCTTTTCAATCAACAGGACTGAAAAGTCTTTCCAACGCTCACATTATTTCTCTTTGCATAAATATCTATACACACTGTTAAAATAAATCATCTGTTGACCTTCTCTTTGATAAATGCAATAAATGAAGGCTTGTGTTCTACCTCCTAGATCATCTGAATGTGACTTTAAACATTTTTAGGATTAAATCCATCTGTCTTGGAAGGATTAAGAACTAAATGCATTGCACTTCAGTGCAATATTGCACGGTATCTGTAGCAATTGCAAAGCTTGTCATCACAAGTCTTCTCCTTTCATGTGCTATCAGTCAATTTGGGATTAAACATCCTGGGCAGATTACCTGAGGTCAGCCAAAACCTATAGCAAGAGACAAAGAATCCAAAGGTGTATAGAAGAAGCAAGAGGAGACTGACAGAACTATTGCCCAAATGCTTCCTCTGATGAAGAAAAATTATAGATAGCTCATGAGCTATAGAGAACATGCCATGTTTCAGCAGAGAGTTCCTCAGAAGGGTAGAAGGCTAAATTACAGAAAAAGCAGACGCTGATAAAACATTTTTTTTGCGCAGTGTTTATAAGGCAATGGGGAATGTGGAAAAGATGCCAAGAACAGCCATACATTTTCAAGGGAAAAAAACAGAAATACTGTCAAAAATTGAGATCATGCCAAAAATAGTTATAAAATTTTTTAGAATGTCACAAGGCTGACAAAACATCAGGGCCAGATGGGATCTGTCTCAGAAAAATCAAGCAATTAACTACAAAAATACAGTAGCGTATGAATCAAAAGAGTGAGGTCCCTCATGCTTTACCCTGCCAGTTTCCCATGGGCAACTGAGTGAAATAAGCCCTGTCTGGCCTCAGTAATAAGCTGTGATGAACATGCTGCAGGAAGGTAAAACCCAGGAGAATTCAAGTTCTCATGGGAAAAAAGAATGTATAGTTGAGAGAAGCTTAATCCTGTGCATCTTCAAAGACCACAATGTGCCTTTGAGGAACACTCTGGGCCACAGCATTGGAACTGGTAGTTGAGGAAGAGGGATGTTGACACTATCCCTGGGACAAGCACATTAATAATCATCCTGAGGGGCTAAAGCAAAAGAGAAAATGGTAAGTTGGAGAGGTGCTAGAGCATATTGAGGTTTATGAAAGATCCAAGAACCAGGAAGAAACCACAGCTTGACTTCCACATTGAGGGGGTGGATGCAGAATGGAGGCGCTAATTAGGGACACACAAGAATCACTGAGGAAGTTATGACTTCATTAATGATAATGACTAGATGGAGAATCATACTTAACAAATCTGTTGGGCATGGATTTTCCAGTTTAATTGGACATTACAAATGCTCTTTTAAATGCAGTAAAATCCAACATAGAAGTCTGTGCAATAAGAAAGCACATAGGGGCAAAAGTTCTCCTATTAAACCCTTTCTCAAGTTACTTGAGAACAGAGGAACCTTGGATGTGACCTGGTCTAGCAGATAAACTACTCAGATGCTTAGGGCGAGATCATAGGATTGGATCTTTCAATCTCTGATGACATGATTTGGCAAGGTAGGTCTTTATGGCCATGCCATTAATAAGGATTCCAGCTGGCTCAGCCAGCATTCCTACAGAGCCCTGGGGAATTGCATGCTGGAGTGAGATTTTGTCAGCTATTTGTGACACAGAGCCCAATGCACATTTCCTGAGCACAAACCAGTTCCCTTGACCTCTTCCAGTGCACAAAATCTCTTTGGTTGCAAAGAACCACAACCAACTATGCTCTCTCCATAAAGGAAGTTCTGATGCCCATCTCCAGCCAAAGCAAAAAGCTAAATTAGCACTAAAAAGGCAAGGAGAAATCAGGTATTTTTATTCAGGGGTGAAACACTACAGAATATGCTTTCTCCACGTGACTTCTGCATTTTCATTCCTTAAGCTCACCAGCATCCTCTATCCAGAATCCATCCAGCTGTTCTACCTCTTTCCCTGGGAATTAGAAATGTAATAATTCCCACTGTGAGCACCTGGAAACCTTACAGGCTTAGAGGGTACTCCCTGCCCAAGTTCCCATTGTACTTAACTCAGCTCTCTCAATCAGTGTACCAGCTTCACCTTTCCCTTTGGTGAGAATAATTCACAGAGATCAATAGATGCATTATTAATCATGTTTGAGGTTGAAAGGAATTCATGCTTTTTTTTTTTTATGTCAAGGAATAATTTAAAATAGTCTTCCAAATCCAGCAGGAATGGAAAGAAGTGGATAGATATCAGGAAGAAAATAAATATACCTTTGGGAACAGGGGCTTGGACTGAGAGCGCAGCATTAGTATGAGAACTCTTTCGTAGTTAGATGAATTGTTAAGACAAATGAGAAACCAGACGTCACTGGCCTCCTTTCTCACATGGCCTTCCCTGAGGCCTCTTACAGCAGGGCATTCAGTCCCTCTGCATGCTGCTAATATCAGCTATCACTGCCAGAAAAACACTTTCTATTATTTTTGCCTTCTTAGTTACAATAACCTTCACTTTTATATTTCCAGCTCTTGCTAATATTATTTAGCTGCATTACGCTTCAGATGAAGCTTTGCAATTTCCTGAACAAGCTTAAAAACTAGCATTTTTCTCCTACATTAATTCTTAATAGCCATGGAACATTGCTTCAAGAGCACTGCTTGGGGAGCTCTCTGTTACTTACCAACGTAATATTTGCAAAGTGACCAAGTACAGTCTCTGAAAATTCAGTCCTCTGCTTGCTATATGGGAGAAAAGGACTTGGCAGTATCAGAGAAGGTTCCTGCTGCAATCAGTACTTGACAGTACCTAGATAAAACTTCTCCTGATCATAGCCATAGACCTGCTGAAGCACATGCGACCACACCAGCTCTAGTGGCTGAAAGCAGAGGACTTGTGTTTTATGTAGTTTCTGTTACATCTAATTCCTCAATAGCTCACAGGCTGACTGGCCATTCAGTCCTATCCTCACCACTGGACTATGTCATAAAAATGTTTCATAGCCCATCAAGAACCTAGAGAAAGCTTTTCTCAGGCAAAGTCTATCATGTGCTCCCATCATGTCTGTTTGAAGCTGTTATACTCCTGCAGGTATCTGTGCCTTAGAATATCTCTCTGTCTTCAGCTAACGACTGCACAAAAAGGCATCGGTGTGGACCAAGATGCCAGGCAGCTCTGTGTAAGACAAAATAAAACTTCTTTATGCTCTGTTCATAAAACTCCCACTAGAAACCCCTGAACTGCCCAGTAGTTCAAATGGTAAGTGTTTAACATTTTTGCCTTTGGGGAATAAGCTGCAATACACAAATGCTTGTTTCTAAACTAGAAAGACATTCCCTCAAGCCATTGTTCTTTACTAAAGAAACTGGATCTTTTGGAGAATTGATATGGGGCAACAGACACTTATCCCTAAATAGCTAGTTCATATGTATATCAAGTTGTTTATGACCAAGAGTCTGACAGCCTGATATCTGTTCAGATGTGCTCTATGTCACGTCAGCTGATGATTTCAGCCCACTTGACATTACAAAGCTATGGGCAACAAAAAGACAAGGGCTGAATAGCTCATGTTTTTTGAATGTCTAACTCCTTCTTAAAATCCCTCCAGATCAGGCATAGAACAGTCTGAGAAAAGCATGTATTTCTGCTCTTCCTGTGTTGGTAAATAAAAGATTTCGCTCCCCACAGCTGTTGGAGAGATGGATACTTTTTTCCAGGATTGAAATTTCTAACTGCTGGCAAGTCAGCCTCTGTCAGCATCATGATTCAAATGAATCTAAGAAAGGGGAGCAGCATATGTTTTTCTACTTCACAGCTTTCTGGAAAGGCTGTCTTACAATACATAACATTTAATCCTGCCTGAAACAGCTTTTATGGAGAATAAAAAAAATATATATTTATAAATGGAAAGAAATTTGATCTGAAGAGTAATTTTGTTTAAGGCAGAACCTGATGGCTCTGCAGTACCTTACCTGATAGACTCAGCGGTTGCTCTCAAGCCACAGATCATAATTTGCTTCTTCCAGACTTAATCTGAGAGAAACAGTCTGTATATGAAAGGCTTCTGTCTCATCTCAGTTTTATTGACAAGTATCTGCAAGAATAATAACCTTGAGGAGGTCAATCCAAGTCTACAAAAAAAGGATTAAGAAGGAATGGGACATGTCCACCCAAATGCGCCTTACATTGGGACTCAGACCCTCTAAATCCACTAGAAACTGCATGATAATCCATCCTTCTTACCTTTTAGGATTACTTAATCTTTTAGGCACTGATATAGAGAGCTACTTCCTTACACAGTCTCCATATTGCCCAATTACTTAATTTTAGTTGCCCACTGCTGCTCATTGGTGTATGGAGATTGGTGCATCTCTCCTTGCTACAGTTGTTTTGTGGCTTACTTGGGCCTTCTGAACCTTCCCCAAGTCCCTCAGAGAAGCCAGGATCAGAGAATGACAAATTTCATCTTCTGTGCTGGCAACGATACGCAGCTTTTTTAACAAGAGTCTAGTGCAGAATACACTCACCCTGGAAATAGAAGACACAGATACTCGGTTCTACTTAGCTTGAAGGATACTGATCCATGAAATGTTTGTCCTCTGAAAAGTGAGAAGCAGAGAGGATGCCAACTCCAGGAAGATACATGACATTTCCTGTTGGTTCCTCTCATTCTTAACTGAAGAAATAGATGCCAGACTTAAATCAGACTACCTAATTCCTGGCAAATCTCAGGCGCTGCACCCCACTGTAATAGGAAATTTAGATGCTGTGCTAGATAAATGGGATTGTTCTGTTTCAAGTGTCTTAAATTTTGGCAAGGTAGTGCTTTAAATGTTCTGCATGGGTTTTGTGGTAATTCTGGACTGGTATGGATGGCTCAGAATCTGGCACAAGAGGTGATAAAATTGCATCTGTCTGTTTTGTGTCTTTCTTCTGCAAACTATTACACTGGGAGAGGGGGAAGTTTATAAATCAAATGAAGAAGAGAGCAAGCTCTGGTGTTTCTGGATGGAAAGAATGTGTCAGTGTTTGAATAAGGTTGGGCCTGGAAGCTGTGAGGGAAGGCAGAAGAGGGAAATGTATCATCAGGTGGAGATACCCAGAGTAGCTGCAGAAGGAGATGGAGACCAGAGGAGAAAGAAAAAAAAATCACCAAGACTATATTTGTGAGTATTGAGTATTCGTTAGGAATGAGTGATCAAGGATACTAACAGTCAAAACAGTTAACTCCTAGAAACTTTCTCCTGTTCATGCTCACAAAAAAAAAAAAAAAAGGGCAAATGCCCAGGAGCAGCGTGCAATGCCTGTGATCAATAATTATCTCATGCAGGAGAGGAGAAGCCTGCTTAAATCACAGAGCATAAGGGAAAAGCATAGGAACCCTGGCTGAGTAAAAAAGAAATCTGTGAAGTGTTGTAAGGCAAAATGTTCCATAGAAGAAAGAGGCTGTAAAAGGTGGGGGAAATGAGGTTAGGTTTAGAGAAAGTAGTAAAAGGAACTTTTCAACAGATTTAAAGAAAACCTGTACAAGCTCAAATGGGGATAAGGATGTTCAAGGCTGTTAAAAATTAAGCAGTGGCAGAACAAATGTCCCAGACTTTAACATTACCAAGGAGTCACTTGTACAGACAAGATCATTACAGGTGGCACTGGTAGCTGCTGATGTAATAGAAATCTTTAGCCTTCAGTTGTTTTGACTGAGTCTGTTTCCATGATAGAAGAGTAGAAGAGGAATAATAAAGCAGCAAGGATCTTAACCAAGTCACTCCTTTTTTTTTTTTTTTTCCCTGCAGATTTTGGGGAAGTCTGGAAGGGAATGAATATTTGCCTCTAAACTTTGTCACTCAAGTTCTTCTCTACCCAAAACTTATTGAAAGGGAAGAACAAAAGAAAGAGTAAGGAAAAAAAAAAAGCCTTATTTCAGTGGCAGGTAATTATCAATAGAATTCAGAGTGAAAGATTCCCATATGACAAGTTGTTGGCATTAGTGGACAGGTAAGGTACAAATTGATTATAGTCACATTGTTTTCTTTATTCTGCATGGAGCAGCTCTCTGACACTATTGGCATTTCCTTAGCTAACATCTAATGAAAATTCATAGAGTGAATCTCTGAACATTCAGAGGTCATGGTACAGGTGCTGCCAGATTAGTCATTTTGACTGAGCCACACTAGCTTAGTCCAGCAACACCAGCTTAGGTCATCAAGAACAACCAAACTGGCAACAGACCCAGAGGACACCATTAAGGGATCGAACTCCAGATCTCCATTCCTGTCTCACACTGAGACCATTGCAAAACGCTGAGTATGGGCAGGCCAAGGCTAGAGAAACTAAAGCTCAAACCCTGAGCCAGCTGCTCTGGTCATTTCTCTTGTGTCCAAGTCCAAGACTACTGACTTTTGACTATGGCTACTAGACAGCATTTTCTGTAACATGGAGCACTAACTAGGTCTGGTATGCTTATGTGGGAAAAGCCTTCCTGGCTGGCACAGGACTTGAAAAGCGAAACACAGCAGAGAAGAACCAGAAGCCTTTCAACATCATTGCGTATTTATTGGATGTTGTGTTTGGGCTCCTTTCACAGGGAGAAGAAAACTTTGCGCTGGGGCATCTGTTGTTCTTTCAGAAGAAGTTGGATGACTCATAACAGCTAAGAAAGGTTTGTGCTTGGAGAATTCTTTCCGGGCCATAGCTTTGGGCTACCCTAGGGTCTATTCAATGTTTCTCCATTGCCTGTCTTCTTCTTTTTCCACCTTTTCTCACTATCATGACAGGGACAAATTTCCCCAAGTACCTGTTCCCACTTTCTGTGTTGGAAAATTTACTGTGAATTTTCTTTCTCTGGGGTGTGAAACATGGGGTGAAACTAGGAGAGGCTAAAGAGCCTGGCACAGGTATGTGAGGTTGATGTATAACAGTCTGAAGCCCTTTGGAGGAAGAAAGACTTCACTCTACTATGAGCTGAGAAGAAGAAAAAGCAGCTACATGCATTAAATCAAGAGATTCTGGAATCATGAGATCCTGGCACTCCCTAATGGAACTAGCCTGTGACTGGTTACATACAAGCTGTAAAGATGAAAGGATAATGCAAGACTGTGGACCTGAGACTTTAACTGGGAAAAAAAAAGAGAGATAAGGAAATGTGAACTGTATAGGCAATCACATCTGGAATTGCCAAGAGCTAGGGAGGAGATGCCCAGGAAGATGTCTGGAGAATTTCAGAACGGTCTTTCCTTCCCCCAGCCTCCTTGGCCTGCTTAATGTTGCTGCCACCGCTTGTTTAATGAGAGCCTGGAAGTGAAGGCAGGAGCCAGTCAAACAGTTTGTGGTAAAGCCTAAAACATCTCTGGGTTCTAAGTTCTCCATTGACAGCATAAGAACAACTAAAATACCGGTGTCAGAAGCAAACTAGCACAAAGCGGAAAAGAAGAAAAAGTTATTCTATTATAGGAGGGCAAACCTATTTATCCAGCTGATCTTAAGTTGTTTTGACCTGGTAGCACTTCTCCTTCCTTAACCTAGGGTCTAAATAAAAAGGCATGTCTCTGTAAAATGTTTGAAATGCAGTTTGTTTATCCTCCGTGAAAACCATTACAGGAAAGAAAAGCTCGTGTTACAAAATCTCACATTGCTGCGCCTTGAAAGTCAACTAGTGGTTGCCTTCTCCTCTTCTCACTAGCGGGTTACCTGCTACAAGTGGGAATTTGATGTCCACAAGTCTTTCAAGTCCAGCTCACATAATATTCTTGCCATGCTGATCAAAGCTTCACCACAAAATTCCCACAGCTATATCCCCAGGCAGCATGCCTCAACATAAGGATGTTGAAAAAAGGCCACCAGCTTCCATTTGCCAGAAGATCCTGCTTAAAACTCAAGAGCACTAAAACAAGGCTATTTCTCCATTTATCCTCTTGGTGTCCACTTAACAAGGATGTGACAATTATATATACTCCTTTTAAGACTAGAAGGAATTAGAGACCAGCCATCTTTGGTGCTGAGAGCTAGAAGAGTGCAGAAAGTCTACAGAAGACCTGCAATCTTCTTGCCTTCTTGGCTTACCAGATTACCCACTCTTTAGTTGGATGCCCAGGGATAAGATTTCTCAACTTCCTAGATTACTAAATACATTACCTTAGACATGGCTACAATGTTCATCTTTATTTTCACAGTGTTTGCCTCCTGCAGTGCTATGGCATACATACACCTTGAGACTGTCTCCCGTCCTCCGGGTCAGTGCAGTGGTGAGCCAGGCAAGTTCTGCAGTCTGAACGCTTCGAATACAGATTTGTTTTCACCTCTCTTTTGTCTCAGTTGGAGACTAATAATGTTGTGTAAATCATTTTGCTGTTTTCATGCTGAGAATTGAAACAAGTGTTTTAAAAATTGAATTTAGGAGCCTTAGTATTCTCAAGTCTTTCTACTTATTAAGTAATAAAAAAAGCGTTACCCTCATTTCTCAGGGCAGTTCAGCACTGGGTGACTTTTCTTGTCTAGATGCTAATCTAGCTTTTCACTGATGACTGTCTTTACTCACTTAAGCTCTCTAGCACACAGGACTTTGCCTTTAAGTTACAGCAAGCATGCAGCACAGGGGTGCTCAATATGAAATGGCTTGCACAGCTAGCAGACATGACTTGAGGAGCAACACAGTGATTTTCTGCTAGAAATTTACATGTTTAGAGAAGTTTGGAAGTGTCACCACTTGTTACGTGATGGTGTATCTATAATGCAAGCAATACTATTAGAACTTTTGCCTTAGGTGCCTGAAAGCTTCCATGAACATCAGCAGTGCAGAATTAACAATGCGGTTCAGCCTTGAAGCGGGCACATTTTAATAACAGGTAGAGTAAGGCTTATATATTGCCCAGTTACCCTAAAGAGGTAAGTGAGTTAACTAACATTTGTCAAGTGCTTTGAGATATTCCAAGAAAATGTTCCATAAAAGCACAACCTGCTATTAAGCATGTCAGACAAAATATTTTTTTAATTAATCTCAGTCTCTGATTTTGTGCTTGGGCTATTCTCGCAATGGCTTTTTGCTGACTTTTGATGTGGGTAGCGTGGGCTCACCCACTCACCATTCCAAAAACTTATATAAGTTTATCATCCAGTCCAGGGACTACAGTTGTATTGCTGCAGACTTTTGATAGCACTCCAACTGCAGATTCGGCTCTGCACAGCCTCTAGTTAGTCCATATTCATGCTGTAAAGATTTGCAATCTGACTGTAGCTTGTCAACCAGCAGAGAAAGGGAAAATTCCTAACAGTGAGAGGTGCAGTCTCCAGTAACTTTGCATCTAGGGAACATAGTAGGAAGGGAAAAAAAAAAAAAAAAAAAAGCATGTCACCACAAGAATTTTAACTAGCCAAGTCAGATTAGACTGCAGAATTTCACCCAGACTGTGTATTTAATCAAAAGAAAGTGTAAAAAAATGGATTAAAGACACTCACAAAGCAAACAAGCAACCACAACAGTTAAGAGCAGTTACACAGGATGTCTAAACTTTTTAGGGTTCAAAACTCCAGGCTATTCTCCATCACCAAGGCAAAACTGCAGCCCGCATGCCACACTTACACTTTCCGCAGCAGGATTAATGCCTCTAATACTCCTCCTGCTCTCTCCACAGAGATGCCCACCATAACCAGCCTCATCGCCATTGCTGAGAGAAGACTCGATCAGGTCCCCTCACGACCTGATGGCTCAAAGATCGTTCTGAGCCATAGCCACCAGCCGTATGGGAGCAAGTCATACCCGGTGGCACCGCTAGCAATTACGGTGCATTTTCACGCTGCTCCAAATGGTGAATGACTAGGAAGGGATCCATTTTTCTTCCCCTTTCTTCTCCTTCTCCTCCCCTGCCTCATCTTCCCTCATCCCTCCTAGGCAGTGATATTTTTCAAAACAATAACAGAGCAAATGCATGGGTTTAAATTTACACTTTCATTTAAAAAAAAAATAACCAAAACACACCAAGAGCAGTTGTTTTTAAAAGCACAAAGGACATCATTTTCATCATTTCCCTGCTATCTCTCATGCTGAACCGATTCCCCTTCACCCACACCTTCCACCCCATGCAAGCAAACTAGACATCACCCCTGGCTGTGTCACGTTTGGAATAAACAATAAATTAATTAAATAATAATTGAACAAAAAGAAGCCCGTAAGCCTGCCCGCTTCACTTCACCCGGCGCCCAGAGCCCTCCGGAGGGCAACGCCGCCCCAGCCGCTGCCGTTGGGCGCAGGGCGCGAGCGGCCGTTGGGGGCGCGCGGCCGTTGGGCGCGGGGCGGGAGCGG